>VWZO01012114.1:102269-135133 GCA_013396975.1 Bucco capensis
CAAACATTCAGGCTTAAGCTATTAGAAGATAACGTGTTTTGAAAACATACTGCCAGCTTTCAGAGGAATACAGTCACTTTTAAAGGAACCCTGGCTAGAAGCAATACCATCTTAGCAGAATTAATTCTGCTCCAGCCCAAACCAGGACAGCTGGTTTTACATAGAACAGTAGGCACAGTCTGAAAATCACTTGGGGTCTCCTGTGTGATAACTGGTCCCCTGGTGTGATAACTGTGCCGACAGCAGTGGGAGCATTAAACTCATTGCCCATGGTAAAGTGTGGGGAGTGATACCAATGTTTCTATAATCCTTGTATGGGTAGGATGAGCTCATTACCCTTCTGGCAGTCATCCTAGGAGAGGGACAACTCTGATTCTAAACCCAGGCAGATGGAGCTCGTTTAGCCCTGTAAGGCCTTCCATCTAAGAGGTTAAACCTCTGTCCTAAGGACCTCGCTGCCAGCGTCCAAGCTTGCTCGGCCCTGGCAGATGAACCTAGGACTAAAGGGTGGGTCCAGCTCTGCGCATGCTGTGTCTCACCTAAAAAAAATCCATTGCGCAGGCTCGAGGGTGCCTTGTAAAAGCTTGTAAAAGGCGCTTGTAAAAGGTGCTGGTGAGGAGCATGGGTGGAGCCCTCCCTGGATCTTCGTTCGCGAAGCCTAGCCACGACAATGACATAGAACAGAAAGCACCATCACATCTTTGTATACACTTTATTCCTGAGAAATATGCCATGAGTAATGGAGATTAAATGACAACATAGTCTTTCAGAAAATAAATTTATCAATATATGTACTAGAACAAGATAGGAAAAAAGGACTACAGGTTTCAGAGGAAAAATGACCTAGTATAAGAGAGGGTCTACTGTAATTTAGACACATGGAGCAAAGTACTAGGAAAGAAAAAGGCAATGTAGAATTCTTTTCACATTCATGAAAAGCAGATTCAACCTCAGTTTCTTGACTGTTTGGGGCTGAACCCCATAACTGACATTTTCTATATATTAAATATCACTGCAATTACTTGATCCACTTGCCCACTGTCAAATGAAAAAGACCTGCTCTCCCTTTTTAAAATGTCACCATGCTATTGCTAAATCCCATGTCCAGTGCTGCCTTTCCCTGTTGTCACAACAGCCAACACCCTATCTATGGCTAAGGCCATTACGCTTGCACTGCCATTTTCCAGCCTTTGCTTTAGATTTTGGTTGTGACAAATACCAAAACTGCAGAAAGAGCATGTGTCCCATCAGTTTTCAGGGTTTTCTTGTTAGCTTTCATACATATAGTTCGAAAAGGAGACATTCCTCTGCAATTTGCTTGTTTGCACTCTATGCAAACAACTCTCTTGGCATGGTGCTTTCCATAGAGGACTGAAAGGCTACCAGATGGCTGGCAGATCCAGACAGCAACAGCACCAAGGGACAGGCGAACATTTGGCACCAGCCTTCACTTGACCAGGCCGGCCTTGGTTAGGGACCACTCCCCTCACATCCCCCAAACGAAGCCTGGGGACCCAACAGACAACCCCTTAGCTAACAGCGACCGAACTCCTTGATTATTTTCATGGATGCCCATAAGCGTGCTAAAGCCAAGAAAAAGAGACCACCCTGCTCTAAAAAACCGGAAAAAAAAACAACCTACGCGAAACACCGGGGATAGTCACAGCGAAGCAGGGCTCTGATGGCGCCAAAGATCGCCCCCCAACCCGCCCACCGCCCGCGGGCTCTTCCCGCCTCCCACTGAGGCGGGCACACACGCCGCCCCGCCCTGCCCCGCCCCGCGCGGNCCCCCCCCTTCCCCCTCCCCCTGTGGAGGGTGACGGGTGCTTCCTCAGCAGGAGCTGCCGCTGCTTCTTCAGCCGCTGTTGCTGCCTTGCTGCAGCTTTGCTGCCGGCGGCCCCAGCATTGGGGCGTCCCCCCTGGGACCCTCCCGCCGGCCTCCGTGGCTGGCCCCTTCGCGTCGCCCCGGCTCCTCTCTCGGCGGACGCCCGGGCCCGGCCATGGCGGACTTTGACGAGATCTACGAGGAGGAGGAGGACGAGGAGCGGGCTCTGGAGGAGCAGCTCCTCAAGTACTCACCCGACCCGGTGGTGGTTCGCGGCTCCGGCCATGTCACCGTGTAAGGGCCGCGTCGGGGCCTGCGCGGCCGGGGCGGGCGGTGGAGGAGGCCGTGGCGGTGGGACGGGGGTGGCTGGTGTCGCCGAGCCGGCGCTTACAAGTTGGGGCAAGTCGAGGAGGTGGGCGGAGGGAGTACTGAGCCCTTACTGCTTCCCTTCCGCCCCTTTTTTTTGACGTCCATGGGACTGCGAGAGGGCTCTCCTTGGCCCCGCCGAGGAGCCGGGTGCCGCCTGGGACTCGGGAGCGGTTGCAAACCTCTTAATGAGGCGCTAAGGAAACAGGGGTGACTTGGTCTATGACTGCCAGAGGAATGTGAAGTATTTGTCCAAAGTGATGAACTGTCAGGAAGTCAGGTGTGTGTGTTCCTGCGTGTAACAGGTATGTGCCAGCAGATGACCGGCTGGACGGTTGCTTAGGGTTGTTTATGTGTGTGTAACTCACTCCCATTTAACATATGACTGCTAAGATAGTACTGCAGACTTTTAAGAAAGAAGAGGCGTCTGTGAGTGAGATAAGTATATGTAAAATGCTAAGTTGTGTTTAGTGTGTTGTTGCACTGTTGTTTAACATGGGAGTGACTGTGAGTTTTGTTTTGCGAATGTTTGGTATCTCTGACAGCAGTGTAGTACTTAGCAGTAAGGTAACATGATATCTTTCCTTCAGTCATTTCTGTCAGGCTTACTCTACTGAAAGTGTAGTTGTTGTCAATTATGATGTAGTTTCAGAGGCTGGACCTGGAGACAAAACAAGCAAGACAAACTTTCATTGTTCAGCGGGACTAGGCTTGCAATAGAAGAATAAAAGCTGAAGGTATTGTGGTTTGTTGTACAGAGTCCCATGAACTCTAATAGTTTTCAGAAAGTGACCTGTTTAGAAATCAAGGGTTAAGTTTAGAGTAGTTTTGTGGCATTTCAGTAGATTACTGCTTTAGTATTTGCTTGATGCTAAGTAATACTAACAGCTGGGCATTGTAGTTTGCTGTACCGTTAAAAAACAGGAAGTAAGACATGGTAGACTGAGAGAGTTTGGAGTGTTGGAAGGACATGAATGGGCAAGAGGCTGAGGCGGCCCTGTAAAGAAGTGGAAGCACGTAGCTCAAGTGTTCAGCCTGACTTTATTGTTAGCAGAAGTTGTTACGATCCAGTAACTTCTCTGAAAATAAGCTGGTAGCCTTTGCCTGTTTCTGGTAAACAGAGCAAGCCACAGTTAGGTAGTTATTAGCAAATGCAAAAGTGTAAAGAACTGAAATGGAGGCAACAACTGGTTTCTTCTCCAGTACTGGAAACTAAGTTGTGCGAGAGAGGATCAAGGCCTGGCAGTGGAATTGTGAGGAAGCTTGTGTAGTGTGTCTGTGACTAGTAAGGGCGTTGTGGTTGAAGAAGGATGATTGCCTTATTAATTGTTCATTAATGGTCACTAGTTCATTATTACTTAAAGATCTTCATTAAAATATTTGTTCTCTAGGACTTTGATGAGCAGTGAAATAGGAACATGTACCTCCAAAATGAGGCAATTTAACTTCATCTGCTTTATTTATTGTACCTGGTGTGAACAGTGCACAAAATAGCATCAACCACTTTTACCATTGTACAGCCTGTAACATTTTTTGTCATTAAGAACCTTATTATTAAAAACTATATCACTGTTAGAACTTCCACTTGGTGGATTTAAGGGTCAAGTCTTACAGATAAATGAATAACTCTTGCCTGGTATAAAAGCATGTGTGTGTTTTGAAGGCCTGACTGAAATTATCAGCAGTTAAGCAAGTACTGGATTGTTCTGTCCCTAGCTCTGCAGTTTAAAGAGTTACTGACTGCTCCTACCATGTGTGTGTTTAAACAGAAGCTCTCTTTTCATAGTCTAGTGTCATATACTTTCTGATCTTACATAGGAGTCATAGAATCACAGAATCATGATGTTGTTTGAAGTATGTAATTTCCACAACAAGAGATCAATGTCAGAAAGACACTTACTACTTTATTTCATCCAACAGACAATGGAGGTGTGTGAGAGTCCTGTCTAGGATGAGTGATTAAAAGTATTTAAATGAAAGTAGGTAAATATTATCCAAATAAAATATTTTAAGGCCTTCCTTTTCCAGAGCCTGGGGCTTTTGGTTAGCAATAAGAGTCGTCTTCTTAAACTCACTGTTTGGGGCATGATTCAAACAATTCTACATATTTTTTTAACATTGTTTTTCAATATTCAATTAGACTGTTCATACCAGCACCGTTTAGATAGCCTAGTAGTCAGGAGTAGTATTTGACCTAGTTTCTTATAACTTGAGGTGATCTCATGTCAAGAAACTTGAAAGCTGAGAAAATATAGAACTCTGGACTTTAAATTCAGTTGTAAGTAAGGTATTTCATACTTGTTTCTAAAGTCATACTAGGATGGCAAGAGAGGTGCATGATGACTTTGAAATTGCAAAGAGAATAGATGTCAGATTTGTGTTTTTCAGTGACTATTTTCCTTTGCTTTTGTCTTTCTTGACCAGTTGAGATGCATGTGCCTTATATATACTAGACTCTGTTAGCTGGTAATACTGGATTTATTAGTCTTTTGCAGTGCCAGAACGATGGAGAGCCATTGTGATGTGCTACTAAATGTGTTTCTGTGCTGTTTCTTGTCTTAGCATGGTGTTTATTCCTCTGTGTGGAGAGGAAAAAAAATTCAAAAATGTATTTTCTCCCAAGTCCGTTTCTTTAATATGAAACTTGAGTCTGCTTGTATGTTTTTGAACCTTACTGTGTGTCAAGGGCATATGAGTGAAAACAGCTGTGGAGAATTATGGATGAAGGATGTTAAGATTTGTAGACTAGGTATGTATTTTGTTGTAACTAGAGTATGGTTGACAGCAATGAAAAAAGTGTAGTATCCCCATAAGAGAGGACAAAGAGGAAGAGGACAATGTGTGTCAGATTTATGAGTTAGGAAGATCTGAGCTACAAGCTGAGAAAATGTTGCAGGTTGTCTGTGTCCTATGCTATAAACTTCTGTACTTTGAAGTTTCCACCTCTCACCATTTCTTTCTCCACTGTACACAAAGGCAGGAGCTCAGATAAACCTTTCAAGCACAGTCATGTTCAAGAAACACTTTTTCAGGTTCCAGAAAGGTTAAAGAAAGTACTCGTGGATGATGTGAGCATGGATCTGTTGCAGACATGATGTAAAATGGAAAAGACCCAGAGCAGAGTATGTGTCACTAAAGATGACATATTCCACAGAAGAAATCTAGTGCTATACTATATAAGGACAGCTGTTTGTGGAAATGCATCTCCAAAACATTGATTTCTAGTGTTTGATTTTAAGATGCTTTTTGCTGCCTTTTTGTCAGAGCTGTTATATCTTTACAGTAAACAAGTAGCAGTGTTCTCTGGAGTTTCTAATATTTCAATTTCCAAATTGCAGCTTGCAATCAAGAGTGATATTACGTGATTATATAGTTACTAATCAAAGCTTTTTATGTATGGACTCACCATTTTTTACTACCTGTGTATGGTGTCAGAACTGTAATATGAAAAAGGCAAAATTATATTGGTAGCTGACCGAGTTAGCTTTAGTGTTTCAGTTTTGCTACCCCACCATGTATTAAACATTGCTGCAAACGTCAAGTATGAAGTCTTAGTCTCATTTGCTTATAAATTCACTGAAGTGTAACTATTGGTCAGAAGTTTCTGTACCTGCCTTTGCCTCAGTGTGTTTGTAAATTCAGGTACCTGTAGAGCTTTTTCAGTATGTTGTCTTTGTCAAGCATGGCTTTTGCAATTTCCATGAATATTTGCTTGTGTTTGATGAAGCTCTCAACATTTTAATACTTTCGGACCATGCATTCACAAAAAAGCCTTGTTTCTGTCCTGCTGATTTCCCAGTCAGTCGTCAACAGGAGCAGACTGACCAGGGCTTACCCTGCAGTTACACCGTTGTGACTTAACTGAAAGCAAGGAGACATCCTTGTGCCTTTGACCTACCTGCTCTTACCCCTCAGGCTTCCTTAGTATTCTGGGTAAAGGGACAGCTGAAATCCTGTCTCATCTCTTGGTTAGAGGCTCAGCCCTGTTTTAGCTCTTGCAGCAAGAGCTGCTTTGAACTGTATTATCCTTGTAGTTGGCAACTTATATATATATTTAATTCTAGTGTTCATAGTAAATCTCTTCTGTGTGTTGAAGCGTCAAGTACATGAATATCATTCTTTGAAAAGAGATCTCTTTAGGCATCTGTCTAGTTTGATAAATTAATTATATAGTAAAGCAGTGTTACCTTTTAGTTTTGAGACTTCTGATGGCAGCTGTGTATCCTGAGCTTGGAATCCTTCACCAGGCTTGGATGCTTATGAAATGTATACAGATCCAAGGTTTTTTCAGGCTTTTGTTTCCACTTCAAGCTACTGGCTTGAAGTAGCCAGTTTTAAGTAACTGAACTGATAGGGCATGACACTTCTTTCTGACATTTACATAACTTCTGCCTCACCCCTTGGTTTCAGGATTTTGGGGAAAGGGTGGATGGTCCTCCTGTCATGGAGTATTCAATATGTTTTTCAGTGGTAGAGGTATGTTTCCAATAAGCATGAGTTTTCTTCTGTGTTGAAATTGTAAACTTGGCTTATATTTCTCTGGTTAACAGTTTTCATTTATTACTTCATCACTTTTGAGGGATTTGGAGGAGTTGAAGAGCTACTATTCTAATTACAAATACGCTATGTAACTTACGTGTAAGTAAAAGTGGCCTTTCAATACATAAAGGAAGCTTACAAGAAAGGTGGAGAAAGAGTTTTTACCAGGGCCTGTAGTAACAAGACAAGTGTCAATGGTTATAAACAGAGTGCAGGTTTAGGTTGGATATGAGGAAGACAGCTTTTTATGATGAGAATGGTGAGACACTGAAACAGGTTGCCATAGAAGTTGTGGATGCCCCAGTGTTCAAGGTCTGGTTGGATAGGACCTTGACCAACCTGACCTAGTGACAGAGGGGTTGGACTAGCTGATCTTTGACACCCCGTTCCAACACTGTGTCAAATTCTCAACCTATCTAGCACAGCATATAGTTGCAAACTGTGACAATAGGCATTGCTGCTTATAGGTTGTATGCAAGTCTAGATGTTCTTGGTGTCCATTCTCCTTGCACTCTCTGGCATCTGCAGTTATGGGAGGTGATGTATACTTGAGCATCATCTTCCCTTTAGTGTCTGTTTATCAGGAAACTTGTGTAATCTCTCTTCAAATCTGTTGCATCTCATATCAAGTGGAAATAAACCTAGAATTTTGTTACTTTTAGCTTGAAGAAATGTTTTCTCTTAGCTGTTATAAACTAATCTCTCACCAGTTTCAGTAAGTGCCCTTAGTTGTGGGTTTTGGTGATTAACAGTTAATCATGCACCTTATCCACTGCCTGTTGGAATCTTTGCACTTTGATCATATACCACCTTTAACATATACCACCTTTCCTTTAACAAGGCTGATGCTAACTTGGAAGTCTCCTAAGAATTTACTCCCTTGATTATGTTAGTCTTCCTTGTCTTTGCTTTCTCTTACCTCCACCAAGCACTTGCATGAAATGGAGTAGATGCCACAACTGCAACCAGTACTGAGTATGTGGGTATATGAGGATTTTATGGAGAGTCACTCTCTGTGTTGGTCTTAACCACCTTCTTACTGGTGCCTAGTATTTTATTGTTACTTCTGGTGGCTGCTGCTTGCGTTCAGCTGATGCTTAAGAGAATCATGAGTGGTGATGAAAGGTATCTTCTGAGCTGTAGCTGCCTAACTTTGTGTGTCACATAAGCAGAGTCTAGCTTTCCCAAAGTTTAACCACCTTTTCTTTATCTGTGTAGAAGCTAATCTGTCACCTTTTGTCCATGGGTTTTGTGAGGCTCTTCCACAGTAGCCCACCATTGGTACAGCACTTAACTGCCCATTTGATTACATGGACAAAGTTCTGCACTGGCGTGCAGATTATTCAGTTCTGTAAGAAAAAACCCCAACAACAAAACAACCAACGAAACCCCTGGAAATATCTAGCTGCTCAGTAAACATTGTCAAAGCAAAGTATGTCTTTAAAATCTTGAAGTATCAAAGCTCAGGTAAGCTTTTGTGCATACAACTGAGCAATATGTGATAGGTTTTGCAGACAATATTCAAGTCTTGAGCAGTTTAGTTTCTGATTTGTTTGGGTGTTTTTTTGTAACATCTGGTAGTATGGCTGCTTTGGTTGATATTCAGAAAGTTAGTAATTACAAATTAAATTTTACACAAACTGCTGTTTACTAAATTAGTAGCCATTCATACAATTTTATTAATGACCTTGTTAGACTATATAGTCCATATGAGAAGTTATTGCCCAGACCACATGCCAGAAAATACATTTTCTTTGAGGTTCATCCATTCATGAACTGAACCAGCCAACTGTAAGATAGAAACCATTTTTTTGATACACGGTGTGAAACTCTTCTAACTTTTAGATGTTCTGAAACCCAGAATAGTCAGTCATTTTAGATCATCTTGAACTACTTCATAGCTTTACATTTATAATTGGTATGTTTCTTTCAAATGAGTTATAACTTAATCATATTTTGTTAGGTAGCGTTTTGTGTTCTGAAACTTGTTAGTGTATTTTTTTCTGAATAAACAAGCTGGTGTTGATTCTGTTTTTATACTTTGAACAGTTATTTAGCATGGCTTGAGTAGAATAGCACTGGATAAGCTTTTCTTTGAAACATCTGTACTTCCGGAGAAAGGAGGGTAATTCAAACTGTGGCCTTAACTTTCCTCCCCTCTCCTCTTAAGTACCCCTCTTCACTTTTCACATTTGCCACTAATGCTTATGAAGATTTAGAGTTTGGGGAAGAGTCAACAGTATCAGCAGAACTCTTAAGAAGAGACTACAGGCAAGATGGATTTCAAACTGTGTACTGTAGTGTACTTTTTTACTGTTACAGTAATTTTAGTGATTACTTTTAATTACTACTTTTTTCCTGAAATTGATGCTGTTGTGATATGAACCCTAGGAGTGTTGCGAGGTGCTTGTAACTTGTGGCATGGGTTGGGATTATTTATAATTTTGGTATGATCTTCATTTTGTTTTTGCAGGTTTGGACTTAGCAACAAATTTGAAGCAGAATTTCCTTCATCTTTAACTGGAAAGGTGAGTATTTGTGAAGACAGATTTGGAATTAGAGTTAAAATGTTGTTACAAACTCGAATTCTAGGTGTAGACCATTGTAAGAGTAATAAATTGCACTACTGTGCTATTAGGGTTTCTTAATCCGTTTTTTTTCTCCCCTTGTAGGTTGCACCCGAAGAATTTAAAGCCAGCATTAGTAGAGTTAACAGTTGTCTTAAGAAGAACCTTCCAGTTAATGTACGATGGCTACTATGTGGATGCCTTTGCTGCTGCTGCACTTTAGGTTGTAGTATGTGGCCAGTTATCTGCCTCAGTAAAAGAGTAAGCTGAACTTTTCATGTAATTTTTGATGGTTAGGATTGTACTGGGTTTGATCTCATTTTTGTGAGTTTTTTCCTCCCTCACCTTTAAAAACTATGAGTAGAACTTGCCTAAATCAGTTTGGTTTCATACATTTTGGTATCTGTTGTCTGTCACACTAGTTAAAAGTTACAGCAGACATCAGTCAGAACTTTGTGCTTACAACTCAGTGAGTAGTGGTGTGGCTGAATGTTTGTTAGAATCGTGTACTATGGCAGTACTTATTATTGAAGTAACTTGCAACATACTTTAATAGCTGCAACTTCTGTTATACACTGGGATTATCAGAATCTAGCAGTGGTTGAGTGGCAGTTTGAGGAGCTTCTGATTACACTGTGGGCCAAATAGCCATATGTTTTTGTTTAAAAAGTCAGTTTTAAAAAAGATAATACTTGTTTTTTCTTTATGGATTTTCTTCTAAGATGTGGATAACTAAGATTTATTTTTTTGGTACATTAAGGAGTAGAAAGTCGTGTTATTCTCTGTACACTTGGCAGTCTATTACTCACAATAGAAGCTAATTGGAGGTGCCTGTTTTTCACTTCCTTTCCTGCAGCACAGTTAATTCGGCAACCTTCCCATCTCTTCTGTTTGCATGTCTGTAAAAACTGTCTTTGGCTAGTCCTGTGTCACTGTTCTGCAAAAAGCCTCTCTCTCCCCATCCTCTCCTTACTGTTAGTTCTTTTCCTTTTTCCATTTCATGGCAAGGCTTGTGTATATTCTGCCTTGTGTAATACCTCTTAATGCTACAATTGTGTGCAGCTCGGTACCCTGAACATCATAATGATTTTCTGTATCAAAATCATCATTTTAAAGGGTTAATAAATCAAGGCATTATAAAAAAAAATTATAGGATGAACACTGCCCATAACAAAAGCTGTACACATTTTTGTATCATCTGACTTTCTGTGTTAAGACCTTAATGCTTAGTCCCTTTGAGAGATTACTTAAGACTAGTTGTAATTTCTTGCAAAATAAGGTAGAAAAGCCTCCTGGTAACATTGGAGTTCATAAAGAAAAAAAATATTGATGTCCATGTGAATTATAGCAAGCCCTAGGTTTTCTGTCTTTAAGCTGACACAAACTAGTAAGTCTCCTGTAGCATGACTGTATATCCATGTCCTGAAAGGCTGTTACAGGAAATTGGAATTTGCTGTTTGCTTCAACAGATAGGTTGTTGACTTAAAGGTGGCCTTCTCTGCTAGCTAATTACCATTCTAGGCCTAGCTCTGTTCATTTCATACACAAGGGAAGTTTGCATTGCTACTGTCCATGTGAATTCTAAAGAAGCAAGCTTGTATCTGTATGTATGGCCAGGCTTCACGAACGAAGATCCAGGGAAGGCTCCACCCACACTGCTCACCAGCACCTTTTACAAGTGCGCTGATTAAAAGAGGATAGCAGATAGCACCCTCGAGCCTGTGCAAGGGATTTTTTTTTAGGTGAGACACAGCATGCGCAGAGCTGGACCCACCCTTTAGTCCTAAGGTTCATCTGCCAGGGCCTAGCAAGCTTGGATGCTGGCAGCGAAGTCCTTAGGACATAGGTTTAATTAGAGTGTCCTTCTCTTAGATGGAAGGCCTTCCAGGGCTAAACAAGCTCCATGTGCTCGGGTTTGGAATCAGAGTTGTCCTTCTCCTAGGATGACTGCCAGAAGGCTAATGAGCACATCCTACCCATACAAGGATTATAGGAACATGGGTTTCACTACCTACAATTTACCGTGGGCAATGAGTTTAATGCTCCCACTGCTGTCGGCACAGTTATCACACCAGGGACCACAGAATACCCCAAGTGATTTTCAGACTGTGCCTGAGAAGCAAGCTTGTGGCACCCTTTAGTTTGACGCATTTTTCTCACATAACGTGCTGTTGTAGCAGAAAATTATAGGAGGATGTAGCATGGTGGAGGCTGATGGAACAAGCCCTCATCTTCTAAAGTAGGGCCTCTTAATGTAGTACCAGAAATCACAAATAATCAGCCGCTAATGGATTGTTAAAATAAGAAAACCAGCAAGAGCTTGTAGCATCTAGGGCCAGAAAACAGAGCTTTGAAGCTGAGGTTCTATGTGGAAACCTGGTGAAGCAACAGTTAGAGAAGTGCTTCCATTGAATTTTTTGTGTGATAAGAGTTAAGGTGAGCACCCTTCCAGAAGGATGAATCTGAAAATAGCCCCAAATGTGGATACTCTGTTTAGAGGAGGCTGGAAAGAGGCTGGAAAAAGGCTAGTGATGTAATTGTTGCTGTAATATAAAGACCGCAAAAAGACAGAAGAGTCTTGGAAAGAAAATGAACAGCAGGAGCAAGGAGAGAAGCTTGAGGTTCTGGAAGTCATCCTAGAGGTTTGAGCCAGACTGTCACTGAATGTTGCATTTTTTTCTGTTAAAGCTGGTACCAGGAGACATTTAAAGACCTTCACACCTTTTTCCTGCGCCTAAAATTGGGTGACTTGGGCTCAAGCTTAAATGTCCCGCATTAGTAAAATCAAGGTTAGGACTCAAATGCCTAAGCAGAATATTTTGTGCCATTGTGGATGGCACAGTGGTGCTAGGCACTGATGACACTGAATACTGGTGTTTAGCAAGTTTGGTTATTCCTTAGAATGAAGATGATTTGAGTCAATCTGGGGACAGCAGCTCAGTCTTCTTAGAAGGTTGTTTGTGAGGCAGAGAACCCAGAACTTGGTGTTGGTTGGGCATCTGGATAGTACAGAGAAGTATTAACTTGTGTTCTTAAAGACAAACTGAAAGGGATAAGAATGCTTTCCCAAACTATAACTCTTAATCCTGGACCTGGCTGGGAAAGGATTTTTTTCTGGTAAAGGAGGAAAGCTGTAAATTATTTTCAAGGACACATTTGGAAGTTCTAGTACAGGAAACAAGCAGAAGAGTTTGTAATGATTCTAGTCAGGGCTACTAGTCACAGAAAAGCAGGGAAAAGATTAAGCAATGAAATCTTACTGCTACTTGAGTTCCTTGTAGAGATGTGGGTGGATTCAGCTTTATTTCTTGGTAGACCCAGATCAAGAAAGTACGAAGTGATTGAAATCCTTTAAATCCCTCTTACCTGGAATTACAGGTTTTGTACACTTTAAGATCTCAGTGTCAAAATGCTATGACAAGTGCAGGAAACTAGTTGTATGTATTTTCCTAGAAGCAGGGAGGGTGCATGATGTGAAACACCTGGAGCTGCTCAGCAAATTCACAGCAGTTGTAAACACAACCTGGTTCATCTAGGTTCCAATCTGTAATTTCCTCAGTAGGTTCCAGTAGAACCCTCCTTGTCATGGTTCCTATTCCTTTACGAAAAGAAAATGTAAATCCATAGACTATTTTGCTAGTGCCACTGTTCAATATGTTCATTAATGATCTGGATGAAGGGGTAGAGTGTACCCTCAGCAAGTTTGTGGATGATACCAAGCTTGGAGGAATGCCTGGCACACCAGGAGGCTGTGCTGCCATCCAGCATGACATGGACAGGTTAGAGAGATGGGCAGGGAGAAACTTAATGAAATTTAACAAGGGTAAATGTAAAGTAGTGCATCTGGGAAAGAACAACCCCATGTATTAGTACAAGTTAGGAACTGATGTGTTGGAGAACAGCCCTGGGGAAAAAGATCTAGGAGTCCTGGTGGATGGGAAGATGACCATGAGCCAGCAATGTGCCCTTGTGGCCAGTGGCATCCTAGGNATACTGTGATACATTCCTGCCGATACATAGAAGACTAGCATATTCAGTTTGGAAGTAATCACTTGAACTCTTAAACTGCTTGTTTCTGGCTTTAGTGTGTCTTGGAAGAGGGTTACGTTGATCAAATGATCTTCCATTCTGTGACTTCTTCAGATGTCCTTTACTGGCCAGACTCCAGCCATACGTATAGACATGACAGCCAGGATTCACTTCTTGAGGAAACAGGGATCCAGGATGACGTGTGCCTGTTTCTTCCCTTCTGCTTTTAGATACCAGTGGATTCTTTCCCACTGACACAATTATAACAAATGAACAATAAATAAAAGGTTACTTATTTTACAGTACATGCACTTGTCTGAGAAGTGTTGCCCTGTCCTGAGCGATTTCTAGTGAAAGGACAGTTATTTGGAATTTGCCTATGATACACCCTTTTTTTGCAGTGATCACAAACACTCCAAGGCCATATAGTTAGTGAGTTTGATTTCTGAAAGCAGGATGGGAGTGTTGCCACGTAGAACTGAAATTTGTGTAGAACATGTTCTAATCTCACAATAAAAATACACCAGCCTTTATCTTTGCCTTTTTGTACTGAAATAGAAGGCTAACAAATTTGTCTTGTTGAAGTGCATATACAGTGAGCTAACAAGTGGGAGTGTTTAAGTTAATGATACAATTACTTGCCTTTAGTAAAGAAGAGTAATTTTTCTGGGAATGACCAATTAAGAAATGCCTGTTTTAATGAGGCTGAATCAATCTACCATGCCCTTAAATTGGTGGTATACTTCGTAGCTCTTTTTCAAAGAAACATTTTTTAAGGTTCATGTAGCCAAAATGAAAGCTGCAGAATCAGAGTTTGTGAAGTTACAGAATACAGAGAAAGGTTAAAAGAATTATTGTATTTTTACTGCCTTTCAGATTCTAACATGGGAATGTTATCACAAATGTAAATGGTGTTTGAGATGACAGACAATTATCGCAAGTTGTAATGGGAATATTTGCTTATTTTTGTGCAGTGAAAAATAAGGTAGCAGTTTGTATCCTTAAATCAGCCGGTGCTTCAAACTAGGAATTTATTAAGTCACAGACATTTATAAGCTTAAATGCTAACTGTATCACTTTAATGCATTTCCATGCAATGAAAGCTTTCCCCTTCCCTGTATTTTTCCTTGCAGTGCTTTGTTCTGTGCTAGTTTTGGAAGTCTTTATACAGTATTGTTTCCTTTCCTCTTTTACATTGAGGTATTTTAGAAAAAGCCTGCTGATTTTCACCAGTGGAATAAATGTTTCATTTGATTCAGTATCTTACTGCCTCCCTCCTTTTATGTGGTTTTTATTTGATTTTAATGAATAAAAGCTACAAGAAAGCTACGGGAAGTACAGTCCTTCGTTTGCAGTCTAGATTGTCAATGATCTTCTGCTGTAGTTCTGCTCACAGATTGTACGATCCTTTCTGGGACAAGTTCCAGATTGTACAAATGAGCATTAAGTCTTTAAATTGCTGCTTTTTAAATAAAAAGAATGATAGAGAACTATAATTCAAAAAGCACTACAGGCTGAGGTGCCCATATGAAGCCACTTTTTCAAATGAATTAATACTCGTTTTCAGTATTAAAATGCTGTAGTTCCTGATGTGTAAATAGTATAAATCATTTCAACAGAAATGGTAACAGTGAAAGCTATGATAGAATTGCACTACTGCTAGGTGTCTCAAAAGCTGTTATTGTACATGTAAATTGCATATTTCAGAAGGTTCATGGGCAATCTCTTATAATGAATAGAGTGAGATATTTATGCGATCTGTACTAATACTTTCAAGAGCTACTTGTTTGTTTGTGAATTCACACAAGGCTGATGAATGCTGCTTAAGCCTCATTATTAGTTGTCACTTACATACCAGTTTACATCTTCAGAGTGCTGTATAAACATCAGCTAATTACAACTTCCAAAGTATTGATTAAATTAAATGTGGTTGAGGAGCTGCAATCAGTTTTCTTAAATACATTAGTCTTGCTTGTCAGTGGATAATAATGATGTTAAAATACATTACTTCATTTTATTGAAGCTATGAATACATTACATTTATTTTCAAAACTGAAGAAAATACGTGTTTTTTCCTCTACCAATCTGCCAGGGACTTGGCACGGAAAATACTCTAATACCATAGTGCTTTTCCAAGCAGTTCCACAAGGCAGTTATGCAAGACAGAAGTTACCTTGAAGTGTATGTTGTGACAGTTTGCATTATGATTTAGACAGAAGACTCTTTAAAATTGTAATGTATTTTTATCGTAACCAGAACACATGTGATCTCTCCATTGGCTCTAGTCAGCTTATTAAAGCTTTTTCAAAGTAGCACTTCTATGTATCAAATATGCATTCTTGATCATTATCTTCCAGTATATTCAGAGGTCTTGAAAATATTTTTTTTTTTCCTTTGGTATTAGCTATGAAATGAAAACTTTACCATGTCTCAATCTTCTTATTCTTGTGTATTTTTCCTGAAAAATTGTTCACTTAGAGTTTTGGTCAGAAGAGTCAATAAGTCCTCGACATACTGAACTTCAAGTGGCAAAGCTTGTAGAACATAGTGTGAAATCATCATGTGTATAGCTCTGTGATTATTTTTTTGTCTCTGAATTCAGATTTTTTTCCTTCAGAGCACCCTAAAAAGATTCATCAGTTTTTTTCTGTGCTTCTGTAGAGGGTAGAGTAGTTAGTTGGTGCATAATGAAATGTGGGAGCAGATAGTTCTGCCTTGTCTTTTAATTGCAAACCTGCTAGGAGGGCAGGATAGTAAGATTGGCTTGAAGAATACTTAGAAATATAAGTAAATCAAAAGATATTACTTTGTTTATAGGTCAACTGTAAGTCATTTAATATTTAAAATATATATATTCTAAAGTAATTTCTTTTAATTTCAACTGTTCTTTAATAGTTGGCTTTATATTAATCTTAAATGCAGCATATGTCTTTGTTCCTATAATAAGTATTCTAAATGATATTTAAAATATAATTGCTGTTGTAATTAGAACATCTCTGTACATTCTAATGTTGATCAAAATAATATATGTAGGATTAACATTTCCATGTTGTAGCACCTTTTATGTTGGGATGGCTAAGGTATATAGAGGGAGCCATAGATCATGCAGTGGTTTGATTTCAGTATTGCTTCTTATGTTGCTTTTCATGTCCAATTTGACATGTTTCTGAAAGAGAAAATGTTGAAATTTGCATAGAGCGGTTTTGAAAGAGCATGCTAAAAGTGGTCTAGCTAGTTGTCAGATTTGGAAATCAGGTTAGAAAGGATTATTGCTAGAATTCCCTCTTTAGCAACTTGTAGATGATGCCAAACAGAGACCATATGCAAACAGTGAGAAAATAATTAGAAGGAAAAATTATCTGAAATTCATATGATAAAATTAAGTAGAAAGCACTTCATTAAACAATAACTTGTTAGGCTGTGTTACTGTAAATGAAACAAAACTAGAGTGGGCTTCTGGCAAGTGTTGGGCTAGTGACACTTCTGTGCCTCTTTTGCTTTTTCTCAAAGTAGTCTTACTCTGGGATATTTTCACTTTTTCTCTGTATTAAACAAACCAGAGTAGAAGTTTTTTTCAGCATAAGCGGAGCACTCTCAGTAATTCAGGAGCTATGTATAAAAAAGGTAACTTGTTATTCAACAATGACAAAACAAAGTAGTTCAAGAAACATGACTGCTGACAAAGTAGGGTATGATGCAGGGCAGCTCTTCTGTTTAAAAAAAAAAAAGAGACTGAAGAAGTTTGTAATTCTTCTACTGTACCAAACATACATGGAAAGTGGCTAGGTATTTGTTCCCCATAAAAATTATTTCTGATGAATTTTGGAATAAATATCAAAATTTGGAACAATAATGATGATGGTGATGGAAAATATTTTCCAAGTTGCTGGATTTATTTTTTCTAAATTGGTTAACTACCTATAGGATCAGCCTATTTGTGATTCTGTTACTTTCTGGTTTAGTCCTAGACAGACAAGGCACAGTAGAGGCTGTCCCTTTCAGAGGAATCATTCTTTTCAGCGTGCACAGTAGTGAAGCATTGGATTTTAAAGGCCTTTCTGGAGTTATTTTGTTAAGTTGTGCTGCCTTTCAGTCTGTCCGGTCAGGTAGCTTTTCTTCCATTCTTTGCCCCTGCCCTTAGATAATCCTACCATCAGGAGTCAAAGGCTTCCTACATACTAATAAACTATACCTGGGAGTGTGCCTAGGAACTGGGACTTGATAATTTGTGCTCCTAAAGAGGTCCCTGGCAGACTCTGGGTCTGTATTGTGTAACAATTCCTAGGCATTATCAAAATTCTTCAGGCGCTATGAGTGGTTCAGAGGTTATGAAAAATTACTGATACAGATGTAAGCTGTTCTCTGCCAGCTGGCTTCAAGTGAATGGGAATGTTTCTGGGCACAGTTTCATTTCTTAATAGAGATGAAATGTGAGATTCTTTAGTTTCTCCACCTGCACTGGCCTTGAGCTATGTTCCATAGCGTACTACTGGATATTTTGGGAAAAAATCATGGAGTCTCACATTAACATCTCTGTAACGGTAAAAGAGAAGATGGAGGTGGAATTTTCATCCATTCTCAGTTTGTAATTTACCACAGTGGATGACACCCAGTGAGTTACTTGGTGGAGATTCAATCATATTTTCATCACTGATATGATTAGTTCTTTCTTATGTGTTCATTTTCTGTATCTCTTTCTGTAAGATTGTCCTTCAGCAAGAGGTGGATGCTTTAGATTTGTCATGGCTAGGTTTGAATAATTTATTTGGAGGGAATGAAGCTTCATGGCTTTTGTTTCCTTATAATGACAGAGAATCAGAGCTAGAGTTTAATCCTAGAGAAAAGGAGTTAAAAATCTTTATTTACAAATTCAAGTAACATTTATCCTGATGCTTCATGGATCAATACAACTTCTGTCTGCCAGTGAAATGTGATTTTTCCACACCTCAATTAGACCTTCTCAAGGGAAATGTGTTAATTTTGGCAAGGTCAGGACCATTTCTTCTGCAAGGTTTCTCCATAGCATGAAGTTTCCACTCTAGTGGCTGTCACCTTATTACAAAGAGCTAGCTATGCTTATTTGGTGACTTAGGTCTTGTAGAACTGGAAGATCCAGTGGCTAATCAAGTTAGCATCTTAAGTCTTTTGTATTGTCTATATTTGAGAGGAAATTTATGTAAGTCTTTTATAATCAACATTTAGGAATTTTCCTTGATAATTTCTCTCTGCCACATGTTTCTATTGCAGACCAAAATGACTTTGAAAAATACTCAACCAGTATCTGTCAGTTATTACATTGGTGATAATACTACAAGATATTCTTGTAGATATTCTACTCCTGGATAATGTACCGATATAGTGTATGTTTCTGTACACCTCCATTCTTCACGTATTTCATGGGTTTAGTGCTTTCTTAAACAGTCTAGTAGTTTGAGAATCAAGGTAACCAGAGTCTCCGATGAATCATCTTTGGCTTAGAAATTAAAACCCATTACATGTAGTAATATCAAATAACACTTCTCTTCTCTTTGTATCAGCAGGCGATGTGGTGGAAGAAACCTTTCCAGAACTGATTTGATTCATTAAGCTCTAAATTCATCTCTGTGATGTGCCACCCTAGGGTTGAGACTCATACAAATTAGGTCATTTTATGGATCATGTGAGGATATGGGATGATATCCTCACAGCTATCTTTTAGAACAGGAAGTTTCCTGAGGTCAACTTCATGTTGTCAGTTCTTCTGTTACAGAGTTTTGCTGATTATATTTCTCTTTGCCTGATCAGGAGCTTTGATCTGTGCTTTGATCTGGGCTCACTTTCTGCCCAGAATCATCTGTAAGGCAAGACAAGATGCTGCAATAGTAATCCTATTGGGCAAAACAGGTATTTCGAGACTGTACAAAAAGCACTGGAATGCTACATTCGTTGCCAGATATTCTTCAGTCACAAATAGAGAATTGCTCACTAAGGTGGGAATCTTACCAATCTAAAGGATTTATTTGTGATACAGTGTTCAAAGGGGGTACTTCTTCAGCAGAGATGAAGATACATGTTAATCAGTTAGGCATGTTTGAGTAGTATGGCCAGCAGGTCAAGGGAGATGATTCTCACCTTCTGCTCTCTTGTGAGACCTGACTGGGAATACTTGTTCAGCTCTGGGGCCCCTAACGTAAGAAGGACATGAACCTGTTGGGGCAAGTCTAGAGGAGGGCCATGAAGATAAGATGATTGGGGGACTGGAGCATCTCTTTTATCAAGACAGGCTGGGAGAGTTGGTCTTGTTCATCACAGAGAAGAGAAGGCTTCAGGGAGACCTTACAGCAGCCTTTCCAGTACCCAAACGGAGCCTACAGGAAAGCTGGAGAGGGACTTTTTACAAGGGCATGTAGTGGTAGGACAAGGGGAGATAGCTTTAAACTGAAACAGGATAAATTTAGATTAGATGCAAGGATGCTCTTCACCATGAGGGTAGTGATGACTGGAACAGGTTGCCCAGAGAGGTTGTGGTTGCCCCATTCCTGATGTGTTCAAAGCCAGGCTGGATGAAGCTTTGAGCAAACTAATCTAGTGGAAGCTGTGCCTGTCTGTGGCAGGGGGGTTGGAACTACATGTTCTGTAAGGTCCCTTCTAACTCAAACCAGTCTATGATTCAGCTTTGACATTTTTGTGGCACCAATATGGGCCTCAAAATAGACCTGAGATTTGTTCTGGCATGTTGAAAATGAGTGTAGAGTTGTGTGACTCGGTTATGGTCTGGCTTTATATCTCATTGTTTGTACTGATAACTAAATTACTTCGGTATAAATTTTGTAATCAGGTATATCTTTATTTGGAGAATGAACAGATATTTCTGCTTCCATCTTTTCTCTTGTGGAGTGAGGAGATATATGATATAGTTCAGACCTCTGATAGGATTTTTCACCTCTCTTCTGTGGAGTGTAAAAAAAATTCTGGCCGTATAAGAATCAACAAAAATCTCCTTAAATTGGGCGCCTTTGTATTTTGAAATTTGAGCATCAAGTGTCTTTTTCAGGGCAATATTCAAAATTACTAATACTTGATTGTGGTAAAGTGTTTCGGCCTAATGTTGCACTACATATACATATGTTTTGGTGGTTTTAGATGAGAAGTCAAAGATGAAATGCATTTCTGGGACATTCTTCTGTTCCCAGACAGCTATGAATAAAATTGATGGTGGATGATTGTATTGTTACTGTCCATGTTTTTTTCCCCACTTAAATAAACACATAGGGAGTTACTCAAATTAGCATTGTTTTGGAAGTCACGTAAGATTTTCTTTTTTTTTTAAATATTGTACCAGTCATTCCCAGACTTGCAGCAGGAGTTGAGGGGGCTTCATGCACTGCAATAGGTGGCCCTGTGGCTACACAGCCTCCCAGTCCAGACCATAACTGCATCTAGAATTGTAAGCTAACTTCACTAGACACTGAAAAGACATAACAGAAAGATCTTGCAGTTGGTGATATAGGTAAAACTATTTGTATTCAGTACTGCCATGTTTCTGCATGGAAAGTTCATACTTGGCCTTCTTGATTTTTTTGGTGTTTTTTTTTCCATGTTCAAGGGCAAAACTTCATTTTACTTAATTGTGAGCAATAAGCATTAAGTTGGGCTTTTTTGGTAGTCTGATTTTTCAAAAGACACTGTCAAACATGAGTGTCTTTAAAGAATCAGTTGTTTTACAGGAATGCTTCATTAAACACTACATCTAGATAGTTGATTAAAGAGGTCTATTTCACAAAATTCTGTGGATAACATCAAAGACTATCTGCTTTTCACTGACTGTTACAAAGCATACTCTCTTATCAGTATGCTAAAAAGTGTACTCACATTGCAGTTTTAGCTTTGCTCAAATATTTGATTTTTTTTTAAGAAAAAAATTAAAAGCTGGATAGTATTAAATCTTTTTAATAAGCAAGTCTCTCTCCGACTTAATTTGTGCTTTTGTTGCATCTAACAAATAATTTGCTGTATGGGTTTTTCTGTGCACCATTGATAGAATATATAAGCTTGTCATCCTAGTGTGCTGGAAATGCTACACTCAAATCAAGTGTTCCTTTCTGGTTTTGTATATCCTCACCTGCTTCTCACTGTAAATCATTGAGATGTCAAGAGCAGTGATTAATTAAGCTGCACGTGCAAGTGCTTTTTTTTCACCTGTCAAGTAGGAAGAAAACTTACTATAGTGAATTGTGTGATGTTGTTTAATTAATTTCTTTTATTTCAGATTCTGAAGTTTACAGAAATATTTTACAGTCTAATTTTCATTAACAGTTCTGTATTGATAATATGGTGTAATTTGGTAGCTATGACTATCCTAAATTCAACTACAGGAAGGATTGTATTTAAGGCTTTGGGCACATAAATAATCGTGGTCTTGAGGATGCATGTGTTTTTATCTCACACTAGTCAAATTACTTTAAACTGGTTTCTTGGATAAATGAACCAATTAATAGTACATAACTACCTATCAGTTTCTTATTTATGTGTATGCATTGTAATATATATCTAATTTTATTGGAATTTGAAAAGCTTGGATGTTTTTCACACTCTTTGGGGCAAACAATGAAATCAAATTGTATAGTGATCTTAATCTATTATTAAAAGGTTCTGGAAAGGAAGATTACAAGGTAGATTCAGGTTTTGAATCAGTTTTGCCATTGGTTTAGCAGCGGGTGGGCAGGCAGATGCCTGCTCAGAGTAGAACCTATTGCCATTTTTCACCATTGATAGAGTAGCCTTTCAGAGTCAATGAGCTCTGTCAATGTGAGCTTGTCAAGGCTACAACTTCATAGACCTGAGAGGCGGTTTGAGAGGTCAGCCCTTTTCAGGTTTGCTGTGATGCAAATGAACTTTAATGCTTAAACAACTATTGGAATTTTTATGTCTGCTCCTTGTTCTTTTTTCTTCACAAAGTCATTGACGAGACATTCAGTGCTTTTTAAATTGGAAGTTGCATTGTGCTAAAGACCTAGTACAGATTTACGGAGGGCTGAAAGCAGTTAGATCATGTTCTTTTCATGGTGCGATTAGAATCAAATCGATTTCCCTACAGCCTTCAGCATTCAGATGGCAATTTTAACAAAGCTTGGGGGCTAGACAAGGGACAAAACGACTGAACTGAATGTTAATTACACTCTGCAGCCTTATTTTCTTTTGATTTGGAGCTGACTGGCAACTAAATTAACAAAAGTGTGACCATAACTGCTGCCCTATTTTCATTTAAAAGGAGAGCAGACTCTAAAAGGCTATCTTTACAAAGAAGCAAGTGAGGTCTACTGATTATTGTTAAAGGGCACTGTCTTTATAAACATGATAATAACAATAACCCCCAAAATACTCAATTCCCAGTTGATGTGATGAATTAGTCACTGGCACATCCACCTTCTGGTAATTCCTTGACTTGTGCTTTTTAAAATAAAATATAACAAAAAATCATTTTAATGCTTACTCATGGTAATGATCTGATTTTTAATCATGTGACCACAGTAAAACCACCTCAGTATTAAACTAGAGAGAAACTCGAGTTTGAAAATCAAGGTGTTAATATTTGGTGGGAAATGAGTAATTTGTTGTCTATTTTTTTCTCAGACATTCTTGTTTCTCATGAGAGTGTTTGGTTTGTTCAGGTTAATTTACAGTATTTGTATTTTGTAATAACAACACCAAGATGATTTCTCATCCCTTCCCCTCACCCCTCTCAGCCTTGTAAGGAAACTGCAGCTGCACTAAGTTGTATTTGATCCTTGTCATTGCTCTGTCCTTTTGCACCTGCAGCTCTGTTGGTCTCATCTTAACACCTGGCACCATGAATTATCCTCTTTTTATTCATAGTCAGTAGCAACTCCCATTTAGAACTAAGCAGTATATATTCTGGCAGTCAAATGACCATAAATGTCAGAATGTATTTCTCAAATCCAGACATAACTGAATAACTATATTCAAAATGCTGTGATACTTTACAGCACATGATGTCCTTTAATACTAGCATGCATAATCTTAAAAAAGCTTTGCAGAACAGCTTTCAGGATTCTCTATCTGAAGTATCAAGTATGGACAACATAGGGAGCAAAACTTCGCTTTAGAATCCTACATATTGTTTTTGCTCAGCGTACAAACAGATTTAGTAACATTAAGTTGTGCAGTTTACTGTAACTTTCTGCATTTGGTTTTCAGACTCTAAAATCTGTACATAAAAGTAACAGAAATGTCTCTTTTGTTTAAAGTATTGTGTATTTCTACTAGACCTACAGCATTGCAAAATAGTTTGCAATATTCCTCACTTTAGATGCCAGCCTTCTTAGAAGCAGTGCATTTAAACCACTGATACTAGAGGAGCAGTGTTCTTGCTTTTATACTTAGATTACTTCAAAATTTCTGTGATTTTCAAGTTGTAACTGCTGTAAGAACCAGCAAGCATATATATGAAGAGGTTTTGTTCAAAAGTGGTTGAAGATGGGGAGTCATAAAAAGCTGTTCCTGTTCTAGTTACTATTTAATACCAGAGAAGTTTTGGTAGTCTTACAGACCACCCTGTACTCAGTCACTGTCCTGTACCTCTCTCCTTTTCACACAAAAGCAGCTGCAAAACAAAGTTTTTCTGAAACCAGTCAAGAGTAAAATTCTTTCTCATTTGTCTTCCAGACACGAAGATCGATTGAGAAGTTATTAGAATGGGAAAACAATAGGTTATACCACAAGGTGAGTGCCGCAGGGAGCAGCTTCGTACTGTTGGAGTTTGAATTGCACAGTATGGAAACAGATGCTTTTGTTGAACGAAAAATATGAAAGGTGGACAAATGGGCTAGTCTGTGTGCTGCAATAAAATACAGCTCATTTTTCTTCTTTTTCTTTCCTCCTTGTCTAGCTGTGCTTGCATTGGAGACTAAGCAAAAGGAAATGTGAAACGAATAACATGATGGAATATGTAAGTTAAAGGGCTGTTTTGTGAGTTTCTCTATTAAATGATCATTTATTTTGCTTCTGATCTTATTCTTTTCATGATTATTAATCAGTAAAGGTGTCAGGAGCTTAATCGCCTGAGTGCAAGGATTTTCTACGGTTCACAGATGCATGGTTTCATGTGCAGGACTGATTTATAAAGTTATGAATGACTTGAAAACAAGGCTTCACTGTGCTCTGAAAAATAATAAATTAATTGCCAAGATAAAATAGCTTGAACATGTGCTGATGGAGTGTGAAATTTTAGATGCTGTATAAAGAATAACCACAACTTTGGTTACGCAGCAAGTCAGATATGGCTGTTCTATATAATGCTAATCAAGTCTAAAAGTATGGAAGAAGACCTTTCAACTAAGCTGTTGGAGTTTAAGAATCCTTTAGCCTTTTTAGATTTTAACTGCCCCTTATCTCAACTGTCTTGAAAGTATCTTTATCTCCAATTGGTGTCACTAAAATATTTTTAAGTCAGTCTCTGGAGTTTTAACTTGCATCAGTCTTCAGCAGAGACTCCATAAACCGTTCTTGGAAATACACAGTGAGACGTTACATGTAGTTTGAAATGAATAATGTCCAGTGTGGGATTTCAATTTCAGTTTGCAACCTTCTTGCACTTTTTTGATGCTGTTTTTATTTCCATTTTCAAAATGTCTTGGAGGAACATAGAATAGGATGAAATTAGGCTGCTAAAATATAAAGACATTGAAAGTTTCATAATTTCTTTTAATGCTCTAGAAAGTAGGTGATAGAAAAGGTTAACTTCTTAAAAATAAAGATTAACCTTTGAGAAGTATCTACTGTATAAGTAAGTTCTAAATTACCTGGTGTTTCATTACATGGTACTTTAAAACAACAAAGCTGTCATGCATATTAAAATGTTAAAAGTTGTTAAATAGCTGGAAATTATGTTTAATAGTCTTTCTTTTAATCTTCCCCTTTTTCCTGTGTCTGCACTATATCTTATTTCTAGCCTGAAACATGAGGTCTTTAAAATGTGTTTTTTTACAGAATGGCTCTGTTCAGTTCACTGAATAAGTAGACTTTGTAACATCTATTTTACAAATTTTTTTTATTTAGGTGTATGAGATGTGACTGAAAGATGGAATAAATTTCAGCAAATATATTTGAGCTTTACCTAAATGGAGAGGGGTTTATTTCACTGAAAATTTTTGTTTTTCTACAGGGCAATGTTGTCATATCTAATGTTTTGCAAATTCAATTGAAAAAAGCCACATATAATGCTAGTTTTATAAATGCTATGGCCCAGCAACATTTACAGATGAACATTCATTCTATTAAATACAATTTAAAATCAGTTGACTTGTTTACATTAATAATATATAAGCATGGGCATGTAGTTTTACAGGATAAAGACAATTTTATTTTCAGTTTGTGAAACATTTAATATCTTTATCTCTGGATATGGTCAATGAGAATTTTTATGAAACTTCCATGTACCATTTTTCTTGTTTTCAGTGAACTGATTTGCAAATCTTAGAAACTGCCATTAATGTTGTTTTCATTATTTCATCTTAACTAATAAATGCTTATCCTCACTTTTTTAAAATCGGTGATTAAAATTGGACTCTTGTACAAAAAACTTGGTGCTTTGCCAACTTGAGTTTCTTAATCCACTGTTGCAGATGCTAAATTAAATAGATAAATTAAATACAAGATAGTCTAACACCTTTGGCATAAATGCAGTGTTCCAGCATTATTTTTTCCCTTTTTGAAACCTCACCTGAATATCAGAAGCTCTGGTATGTCAGGAATATGGTAGTTGACTGATGTCAGTGATCAATGAACCTTGAGCAGTTTGTTTCATTTCTGAAAATAAGTCACTCCGGAGTGTCTCTAAAAAGAAACTTTCACTTTTGTGTTTGATACTCATTATTTGAAAAGTGCTTGCCTTAGAAATAAAATTAGAGACTTCTTTTCTGACACTTGGTGTATTAGAAATGTTTAATTTCCAAACACCCAAGTTGTAGTCTCCTTTACAATTAAACATAGAAATTCTTTTTTAACTTCTAAAAAGGCAAATTCCCCATACAAGTAAAATCTGTAGTTATTTTACCAGATGCATTTATTTGTTTCTGAATACAATCATGTTGCATTGGGGGGCATCATTTAGCAGGTTGATAGGACTAGGACAGGGTGGACTTGATGATCTCCAAGGTCTCTTCCAGCTGTAACTGTTCTATGGTTCTATGATGCCATATTATGACTGTCTCTGAAGAAAGAAAATGCACAAGTGAACATTTTATTTAAGCTTTCTATTTAAAGTAGGATAAATACTTGGACTGTGTTCTGGAGCGTACCCTGCCCTGTGTACATAGCTCAGAAATACATAGTTTAAATTTGAATTGTACAATAAGAATAATTACACAAAAGAATTAGTCAAATTTCTAGTTAACTACTTGCACATTTATTAGATATGGGAACTTTGCACAGGTTGGTACATCTTTCTAGGCAAGTTTTGAACTATAAACATGATTTATAATCCTATATTAAGTGGAAACAATTTTGAAATAAAGGGATTTGCATGTGTAATTGAAAATTAACTTCACATACACTGTGCTTTCTGTGATTTTTTTTTCTTTAAATGAATGTTTATCTCTGATAATTTTTTCTGTCTGTTGTAATAGATAATAGGATTGTCACCATCTTACATTTAATATATATTTGTTCTCTTTTTATACAGGTCATCCTTATAGAATTTTTACCAAAGACACCAATTTTTCGACCAGATTAGCACTTGATTTATTTATAGAGACTTATTAAAGTATGTTGTCTTTCCAATGGTGCCTTGCTTGGTGCTCTCCTGGTGGTGACATAGCATTGGTTCTACAGAATCTTGTGGTGTTTTCATTCTTTTTTGTTTGTTCTAATTTGTTGTTTGTGTTTTTAAGTAAGAGCATGTTCTAAGTGCATTTGGTCAAACTCTGCAAAGTATTTTCACACAAATGTTAACTCCTACTTAAGTTACTGTTACTCTTACTACTTCTGTTAATGTATCTTGATTTTCAAAGAGTCTTTTATATGTGCGCGCGTGTGTGTACATATATGTTACTATAAATACACAGCTGAAAATGGAATACAAGTGAGCAGGTATTTTTTTATCCCCAGATGACACAACTGATTGACTGTACATTGTGTAAGTCCTTTTAATCATTCATATACATGCTAAAATACCTTCTAAGATCTTCCTAAACTTTTGTCAATGACTAGTCAATTGTAAATATTTTTATTTCTTTTATGGATATTGGCTGTCCTTTTCCAACAGAAGAATGAGGTAAAGTTCTTCTTGAAACTATGCTTTTTGGAACCCAAATGTCATTTCATTAGTAAAAATCTGTGCTTTTCATGGAGAAGTCCTGTCAGCTGGTTCTGAAAATGTTCTACTTTAAAGGTTTTAAAAAAAAAAAAAAGCGATGAAAGTTATTTTACTGAAACTAGAAGAGTTGAGAGAATTGCATGCATCTGGTTAGTAGAAATTAAGATCACAAAAATATGTTAGTGTTGCAGTCTATAATATAGCTGTTTTAATTCAGGCTAATGCCATGTATCAGCTTTATTCCTACTGTTTACCAGATCCTGTACACAGGGGTGCAGAAGGACTTGTTTTACTAAAACTTCCTGTCTAAGAGGATCTTTCAGGATTTTGTTTTGTTTGTTGTTTTTTTGGTTTTAAAGTCACATAAGCAGAAAAAAGTTATTGAAGAAATCTTGAACAGTCCAGTTCCAGATACAAATGCAGATGTCGTGTATTAAAAATAATCAAAGCAGGGTACACTGGGCAGCAGTGTAAGTTTAAATGTGTTAGATAATTATTTATTGCACACTTGCTTCTGCTCATTTTGGTTTACAAAGCTTGTTTTCTGCACAAGTATAAGACTTTTTGTTAACTGGGTATATGATATATTCTTGGGTCAGGCCAGTTGTATTTCTTTTCTTGTACTTATCTCAGTTGTACATATCTTCATACATAGGTTTTGGTTTTTTAAAATTGCAACTCAATCGTATTTTAAAATTTGATTTGGGTATCTAAAATTACTGTACATGAGAATTAACCTAAGAATATATTCCTTGTACAATTGTGGTAGCAAGCAATAATGTGAATATATGAAAAAAACAGATACACTCTGCAAAATATTTGTATGAATGAAAAGGATACCACTGCAAGAATAATCTCTTTTTAATCTTTTAAGTAAAAGTGTTATTTCAAGGTAGTATATTACAGATACCTTGATGCTGTGAACTATTTTTCTATCTCTTCAAAATATTTATTCTCTGTAAAATACTCTCTGGTATTATATTCCTAAATTATTGGTAGTGGGAGCGGTCTAGAAAGTTTTACGTTTTCTTAAATCTAAGCCTTCTGTATCTGTTCCGAAAATTCATCCTTTGCCCAGCTTTTGTCTGTGGATTCCTGCTGTTTACTTTGAAAATAGCTCAGCTATTCTTTGCATACAAGCCTACAAGTGTGTTTCTTTGACTTGATGGAATATGATTTTTAATTAACAAATACCGGTTTTGTGCTGCCTGAGTCTTCTGGGTCCCTCAGCAGTTTCTTGTCAAAGTAACTGGTTATAATTTAAAAAAAAAATCTATTTCAGCCTCCTTTTTAGTACAAATCTGGATCTGCAGCACTCCTCTTACCCAGAAGTATTAGTTTTTATCTCAGACCAGGTTCAGCCTGAGAGGGAGGCCAGAAGCCTAGCATTGATGGAGGTTGGAGGTGCGTGGGAGAGGTTGAAATTAAACAGAAATGATAACTGGTGATAAATACTGATAACCAGAAATATATGTTGATTTCTTCGAGTGTCAGTTTTCAATAAAATGAGTACTGAATAATACAAGTCCTAGATTTTATTATCCAAATCATCAGTCAAGTATATAGGTAGGTTTGTGTCAAGGATGCAGTTTTCCACTAGTAGTTTATTAGCGTGGGGGCATAGGTTAGATATGGCTTGTACTCTGTTCCTAGCAGCACTGGATTCAGCATGAGCTATTCACCTTTACATTTACTACCCAAACTCTCTATGCTCCATTCTGTGACACCACAACTACCTTGCCAGCAGCACCCGAAACTACCTACAGTAAAGCTAATTTGAGTGTGATACGTGCTGAAACCAGAGCAGTAATTAGAGTATGGCTTACAGGTTTACAAAAACTATCTCCTTAGTAAAGGTTCCGCATAAGCAGTAGTGCTGGTAAAACTCTTGTCTACTTTTAGATAGATCTAAAAGTAGCAGTCACCTACTTGGTTAGCAGGCATTTCCGTATTTCTAAGAATTATAGTGTAGGGGTCATTAATTAGTTAATGAGCAAGTAAAAAGTCAAATCCCTGTCCTGGTTTGACCAGAGGCCAGACAAATTGCCTATTAAAGCATTTCTGATGTTTTGTTAAAACAATGTCTCTGACAAAGTACAAATGAGAAACTTGGGAAACTGCATATATGTCAGTGAGTTTTACTTAAAAGTATTACTCTCCTGATGAGGTAGTACACTCATGTAAGAAAGAGAATGTTATAAAACATTTTTCTACAATACCTTTTGATTCATTAATTGCAGTGATAAAAATTGAACATGGCAGGAACTTTAATCAGCTGTTTAATGCCTGCATCAGTCATCAGGATTTTCTTTTGATGTTGTTTCTGAAATACTAAATCTGTTTATTTTGTGTGTTAGTGAGAAGGCATGTAACCTTTTCTTGGTCTGTTTATCAAAGAATGAAGTTGTACCAGTTTGAGCAGACCAGAAGCTATAGTAGGACATAGCCTACTCTTTTAAAAATAAATACTACATTACAGTAATTTGTTAAGCTTCTTGCACTTAAGCAATTCCTACAAATAATTTTACCTATTTCCAGTTTCCTTGAATAGTGAGAGATAGGTACCCACTTGATATTAATAATTTAAAAAATTATGCCAACTATATTTCAAGGTTAGACCAAAACATTAATGATAAAGGCATCAGTGACTTGCTGTGAAAGCTAATTCTTATTTTAGATATACTGGCCTTTAATTAGCCAATAAAGATTTTTTTTTTTACTGTAATGTAGTAGAAGTAAATTATTTTTAGTCTTTAGTGATTGGTGCAAGTAGTAAGTCCTGAGGGAGAAAAGTTTTCTGTCTGACCCTGTGTGAAGAATTCTGTGGAGCTCATCTGTTGTTAAATAGCTATGATTTGAAGTATGCTGTGACTGGCAAACTTCACTAGAAATTAAAATGTTTATGGAGATGGGTTACACAAAGTCAGTAAATATTTTGTAAGAGCTCAGTAAGAGTCATTTTAATAAACTATGTAAACTATCTATGCAAATCTGAAATTTCCCACAATACTCTAAACCAAGATGATGGTAAAAACTTTTTACAGCACTGAAGTGTAAATTATAATCTCTAAATCAATTTGTTAAATGATAGATTTTTTTTTTGTAACTCTCAAGACCATGATGTTTAAATGTAATACTCTATCTCCAAGATATGGGCTTACTTAAAAGTGAGTTTTCACTTTGTTTCTAAAAGACATTATTTAGCCCTGAAGATTGTAGGGAAGAGCTTTAAAATGTAATCTGTTACTGCTTGGAAGCCAGAAAGCAAAGAAAAAGAACTTGTCTTTATTCCCTTCCTTCCACCCCTCACTGCAAAGTCTTAATTTTAAATTGGTCCTCTTGTATTGGGAGCCCTAGTTTATGGTTTTTAAGCAGCTGGCAATAATGCAAGTTGTCCACCAAAAAAACCCATTTGAATTCTGAACAATTTAAAGAGATCACTATAATTGAAGAGGCAAAAGACTTGCTGAGCAAAGAAAATCCCTAGTTCTTTAAGTTCTCCCAGCACTGCTGTTCAGTAATTAAAAAAGGATCATGATGACCCTACTTTAGGTCAAAATCCAGATGATTTTATGTAAAGGAAATGCTCAATTAAAGAGGTCTCGGAGCCCCAAATTTCTTGGATCATAGTAGCGACTTATTAAGGGTAAGTGGTGCTGACTAGTTTTGTATCCTTGACTAAAATCATTTATGTTGCTCTTCAGCAACCTTGTTTTTGAAAAGAAAGCATTTTAAAAATAGGATCTGTATTCATCTCCACTAATTTACTGTAATTTGTGTGCTGCTTCTCCCTAAAGCAACATTACATTTCCATCACAAACAGCTAAGTGTATGATCGTTACAATGCCTTTAATAGCCATATTGTAGGTAGATATATTAACTTCTCAGGGATTAATAGGAAATATGAAAATGGAGTTAATTAGCTGAATGCCTATTTGCATGAAAGCTTACTTTGCAAATGGCACCTTAGAATACTTCTGATTGTAATATGCATGACAGTTATGAATGTTATCAGTATACAGCTATGAGAACTCCCTTTACCCTTTATTATTAGGCTGCTGAATGTCAAAGGATGTTGGATAAGGATAAATGAAGGGATCTTTTTCTGATTCAGATAAAATGACCTTTTCTAATGGTGCTACCTTCTTAATTCCTGTGTTTATTCTTTTAAGTTCTCTGTGTAGGCTAGGTGAATCAGGGGATACTGGTGTAAGAGAAACAGTATCGTTCTTCTGAAGTAGGTGGCAAAAATTTCAAGGGAAGAAGGTATTCTAGAAGCAAAAATTTCACTGCAGAAAACATCATGCATTTATTCTTCATTAGCGTTACAGATACCCGTTTTGATTGTTTTGTTGGTCGCTATTTTGCAGATCATTAATTTTTAAACTTTATCTTTTTGCACACTGTTTCAGTCAGGTTGGGCTGAATTAGACTGTTTTTGAAAATTTTTTAGAAATGGATCCTTGCATGAACCTTTATAAGTTAACACTTGTGCTGGTGTGTGTGAATCTCTACCAGATGACACCTGGGTAATACATGTTTTACGTGCTACATTTTATTGTTTTCATTTGTAGAGCCTTTTAAAGAAACTCTTCTGCTTAATTTAGCTCATTAATATTTCATTAAATACTAAAAAAAATCATAAATGCTTGACTCCTTACAATACAACAGACCATTAGGAAAGATTTAGTGAGGCAAAAGATGAAACAGGAATTAGGAGAAGCAACACCCAAAAGATTGAATTTGGGGGTTAGGTTTGGAATTCTCTTGAATATGATAGAAAATAGTTTTGGATTGAATGAAATGGTATTGAATCATAGAATAGAATCATAGAATCATAGAATGGTTAGGGTTGGAAGGGACCTCTGGAGGTCATCTAGTCCAGCCCCCCTGCAGTGGGCAGGGACATCCCCAACTAGATCAGGTTGCCCAGAGCCCTGTCAAGCCTCAACTTGAATGCCTCCAGGGATGGGGCCTCAACCACCTCCCTGGGCAACCTGGTCCAGTGTTCCACCACCCTTGTGGTGAGGAACTTCTTTCTAATGTCCAATATAAATCTACTCCTCTCCAGTTTAAAACCATTGCCCCTTGTCCTTTCCCTCCAGGCCTTTGTAAACAGGCCCTCTCCAGCCTTCTTGTAAGTTCCCTTCAAGTACTGGAAAGTCACTATTAGGTCCCCCCGAAGTCTTCTCTTCTCCAGGCTGAACAATCCCAGCTCCTTCAG
>VWZO01012114.1:135632-163269 GCA_013396975.1 Bucco capensis
CAAATATTATTGAGAGTGGCTTGGCGACTACATCAGCCAATTCTTTTAGGACCCTGGGGTGCATCTCATCAGGTCCTATAGACTTATGTATGTTCAGGTTCCTCAGGAGGTCATGAACCTGACTTTCACATACAGCAGGAGGGACTTCATTACCCTGGTCCACATCTTGTGGTTTTTTAACTTGGGATGTGTTGGGAGAGAGGTTGCCAGTGAAGACGGAAGAAAAAAAGTCATTGAGAACCTCAGCCTTCTCCTCATCTGTTGTTATTAGTTCTCCATTCTTGCTCTTCAGGGGGGGAATGTTTTCTTTGACCTTCCTTTTTTCATTGAATGATGAAAGTTAAGTAAAAGCTAGCAATCCTTTTCAGTAATTAGACTATCTTAATTTCTATTACTTTTAACAAGTGTGTTATTAATTTATTTTGGTAGTGCCCTAATTGATGGACAATTCTGCTGTTATGCAGATTTTGAGGTAAGCTTCATTCTACAATCAGCATTTCTGGGTTTGAATATCCAGACCAAAACAGAATTGTTGATGAGAGCTGCACAGCGAGTACAGAGCAGGATTTTCCAAAGCTGGAGCCTATAATGCATGGCTAATTGTTTCCAAAGAAAATCCTTGACTTGTCCAGACAGCTTCTGTCATGTGACAGTATATCTAAGGCCCAGGGTAGCATCCAGTTAGGATAATTTAAGTTCAGGTAAGTAAGAGAGACTTTTGTAGTTAGCTGTAGCTTTTATGGAGAATGGAACCATTGACAAATGCTCACTTTTGGAGGGCAGACAGTAGATTTTTGTAATGTCTGTTGAAACATGCTTTTCTGTCCCTCCCCACCCATTTCATTGTTGAAAGTTACTTAGCCTCGTGTTGAAAACTAGATTTGGTAGTTAGCTGAGCATTTTTTTCTGTTACAGTGTTTTAGATTTTGAATTCATTTTTTCCCTCCTAAAATCATGCTTAGAAATTTATCAAAGTTAGATATCCTGATACAATACAACTGATATTTTTAGCAGCTCTGTGCTTAAACTGATTTCATTGTGTACCAATCAATATATCTTGTCCAATCTAAATGTTTTATCTCCGATGCTTCTGTGCTTGCAACAGGCTTTCTAACTTGTTCAGATATGCAGTGTACCTACTTGTTAATACTGTCAATGGGCAGTTTGGTTTCAGCAAGATAACAAGGAATGCAGAGCTGTTCCTGATTTGAAAAGTGTTACTTAGGTTCTTGTTTCTGTAAAAGGCTTTAAGTATGGCAATCAGAATAGGAATCTAATTCCAAACATAAATTTTAAAGAGAACAAAACTAGAAAACAGTGCCTAAATGTTGTGTGCTAAATTCGTCCTGTGTAATTCATGTTGCTTTAAAAGAATTTGCGGACAATTGCATCAAATTGTATGTGCTTAGGAAAAACCTGGTAACATACAAAGCAGTAAACAAGTCACCGAAAGGACGTTATCTTTCAAGAAGGCAAACATAAATCCCAGTACTTTGGACTATGCTAAAAGTGCATTTCAGGCAGAAAATGTGTAAGCAGTAATGTAACCTAGAACTGGATATTAAGGAAGCTGCTATTCATAGAGAGGCTTGATGTTAATTTTACCTATTGGGTGTCTCCTCTCATACAGAATTTGGAAAGATAGGATTGCTGCGATTTCCACTATTGTAACATTCCTCTTCAAATATTTTAAGTCTGGGTGAGAAGCTGAAAGCTCAGAGGCCAGTACTGTGTTCACAGGGCGCACGACTGTGGGAGGAGAAAATAGGAAGAAAAGGACTTTTTTAAGCTGCACAGTTGTGTGTATATATATATGCATATTTAAGAATATTTAACTATGTCTGCTAAATTACTGAAGTTAATCTATTGTCAAATAATAGAATATTATTTAATACATCAGCATTGATTTTTTTCCTGACCTGACCCAGACTTGGAATGGACTCCAATATACATTTTTTTAAAGCATTTCTTAAGTTATATGTATTATAAACTAATAAAATAATTGTTAACCTATCTGCTAAGCTTTACTGGTTTTTTATCTACTCAATATCTTACAGGGGGGTGTTAGGGAGAGGAAGAAAAAGAAAGAAAAACCCCAGGAAATCCTGCCTTACTAATCTCTTCTAATTTTCTGTTGATGCTCGTAGTCTAAATTATGAAAATAAACATTCCCACCCCCCCCCACCCAAAAAAAAACCCCCAAACAACTAAAGGAAAAAAACCCAACTAAACCAAACATAAAACAAAACAATTCACAGACTAACTCTGAGAAAGTTGTTTTGCTTAATTTAGGTGACTCTAGGACTTGAGTTATGAAAATGTTTCAAACTGGCTTTTCATTAAGTCCACATATGGAGTTCTTTAAGCTTTTCAAGCCCTAAGGGTAGTAGGATTTATTTTAAGTGTTACTGTTAGGGTTGAATAGTAGTGTTGAAGCTGTTTGTATGGTTTTTGTGGTGTTTTGTTGTTGGTTTTTTTTTTCAGTAGTGCTCTCAAGTTGTACTTCATAGTTAAGGCACACACTATTTTTTTCAGAAAGGAATCATTCCTACCGATGTAATTCAGGTATTCTCATGATGGTCACATATGAAATGCTAGTTAACCTGATCCTTAGGAACAAAACCTAACGCTGTGCTCTGTGGTGCTCCAGGGGACAGACTTGATTCTCCTCAGCCAGCTGCTTTTCTGTGCATGGGACGTTTCACAGCTCTTTGGTTTCTGCAGTATGGAAATCTTTTAACAGCCTCTTCATAATGTGCGTGTGTATAATATATAACACCTATATGCGTGTGTGTCCTATGGACGCGTATAGAAGGCGTGTGTGGGGAGGGGTGCGCCCACGAGATCGGGGGACATGTTGGGGTGCTGTAATTTGGGCCTGCAGAGCAGTATGATACAATGTTGCTGAGCAGAAAAGCGCATGATAGATTTAGTGTCGCCAATTGTTTACTTTTGAAAAAAAGAGTAACTGTTCAGTGTGAGTTAATTTTGGATTTTTTCAGCATGTCTCTTTTAGGCTTTGTGCCGCATTCTTCTAGACAAATGCGTATTCCATGTGGGCCACTGTTCTGCTAAATGCTCTCAGTTCTCCTTTTGCAATCAAGATTATGTTGCTAAGGAGATTTTGCTTTTATTGGTGCCATTGATTTGTGTTAATACGTTTTGAATACCTCTCGGTATTCTTCCGTAGACAACGCCAAAAGAAAAACTTCCCTGAGTTTCCCGATTTACATTACAAATGGAGCGGTGGTGTAATGAAGCCGATATAAAGTGGGCAGTTGAAAGGGAACTAAAGAAGGGCACTCAAGTGAGAAATGAAGAAATGTGCCGAGTGCGGTCTGCGGGCCGCCTGCGGCCCAGCTGCGGGAGCGGGCCCGGGCCCGGGCCCGGGCCAGCGCAGGGGAAGTGGCAGCGGCTCAGCCCGCGCCGCCGTCCGCGAAGACCACCCACTCGCTGCGGCCCGCCTCCGCGGATTACGCCGCCGCGGCCGACCGACTGGCCGGCCGGCCGCCACAAAGCGCGGGCCGCCGCCGCGGGGCTCCTGGGCAACCCCGCTGTCGGGAGCACCGCGGGGCCCCCTCCCGCCTCTCTGGGCGAGATGCACGGCAGAACCGAGGGGAAGACGAGGGAGTTCTATGATTCTGTGAAAGCTCTGCGGAGCTGCAGAAGCTTGGCCTCCGCCTCCACGGCGATGACCCAGGAATCTGTCGCCTCTGGGGCTCTGCACTTGGCTTTCCGGTGCCCTCTGAGCAAAGGCCTCTTGTGCAGCAGCCCAGCTCTCCGAGGCGCGGGGATGGGGCACAGGAAGGCAGCACGACTCCCTGTATCAATGCACCTCCATGCTCCTCCTGCTCCCTGGTGCCCTTGTTGAAGGGGTGATGGGGCGGCCTGAGTGCTGCCTGATCCTTCCAGGTTTGCCTGTACTTTAAAAATAACCAACCAACCAACCTCCATTCAAAAAAACCCCGAACAAACAAAAACCAAACCACAAACAAAAATGAAAACCCAAAACTTTAAAATAAAAAAATAATTTAAAAACATTCAAAGCTTTTTAACCTTGTGTTTGTAGATGGCCCCACTGAAGACAAGCCTCAGGAGGACAATCAGGCCTCCTGCCCTCATGTATGTGGACAAGGACCGCCCTTGGCTGCTCTCACTCTTCCATATTACATGGATGAGCTCCTGAAGGACTCAAAGACCTAGTGTTGTTTTTTTTATATGAAAAGATTATTCAAAGAACATTCACATCAAAAAAGCAAAGAGCACTGCCATCTTCCAGAATTTGCCATCACAAAAGTCTTCTGCCTGTGATGACCTAAACCCCTGCCCCTGCTTGACATCAGGATGGCATGCAGAAGGCCTTGGTCTACATCCACAAACAAGGTAATTGAGCCTTTGCTGAGTGATGTCTGTGCTTGAACTGCAAGTATTTGGAGATGAGGACTTCTGTTACATAGTGCTCCGGTGTCACAGGGAAATGATGTGAGCCCTGTGCCACATGCTAGCGAATGAGCTGGAATAGTAACTGCCTTCAGGAACCTTGTTTGGGTTTTGGTTTTCCCCTAATATGGGGAGGTGACCTGAAGTCATAGTATTGCTGATTTCTGATCGAAATGAGCAAATGTGTTTTGAAATAGAAAGGGTTGCTCTACCTTTTGCATTAGGACCAGCTGTCTGTTTTATGTTGTATGTTGCTTACTGTGGAAATGTCCCATTGCTTTTATGTGGGCTCAGCTTGCTTATTAATGTTGCTCCTCGTTGCTCAAGCCAGAGATCTTCATTCTTAGGCTATTGATCACGTTATATGTAGCATGAACTTTCCATCTTGCCACAGTGTTGAGCCCCTGCCACTAGGATGGAAGCTCAGGCTTGCTAGATAGATGGGAGGAACAGAAAACCTGGACCTCTTACTCATTGTCTGTATGACCTTTTGAGGACGCCAGGTATTAAGTGACTTACTCTTATTTGTGTCCCTTTGAAGATCTGAATCTTGAGTAGTTATTTAATAAAATGACAGAAATGCTAAGGATAGCTATTCTATCGAAGTTGTGTAAAGATCATTTTAGCAGTGGGTCTTACTATTCTGTGTTAATTTCACAGTTCCAAGCAAAAACTTTCATGTTTCAAGAGTGTGTGCCCAAACACATTATCAGTAATACGCTTTTTCATACCTTTTCCAGCACACTCTGTGGAAAGGACATGTTTTTATTTGAGATTTTAGGTTAATGAGGATAGGGCCCAGAATTCCTACGGTATTTTGTGCCATTGAATATACAGTAGAAATAAATTAAGAAAGGCCAACAGTGTCTTAAAATCCTCTTTCATTTAGGCATTTTGTTTAGCATTCAGAACACAGCCACATTACATGATTAGCTGATTGTAATGAGTGTCCTCTAATCAGTTAAATGAAACTGTGTGGAAAACCTAAAAAGATTACTTTATATTTGTGGAGACAGTCTGTTTACATTATTATACCTCAGCTAAGAGGATACTTGGCATGTATGATGCATCTAAGAGAAAAATGTGGAAGGCCAAAGAAACCTTGAAAACAATTGGATTCAGCCCATTCTCTCTCTCCCCACAATGCAAGCTCTGATGACTTAGTATTTTAATTAATGTCAACCCTTACCATCAGTGCTCATGGGAACAATCATTAAACCAACACAAAAACATTTTAAATGGCTGGCAACCTACCAGATACTGAGCTAAGCATTCCCATGGTAGAGTGGATAGATTCATAGCCAATTCTGCACTGGCTTAAGTAAGTTCTCTAATAGTACTGGCTCAAAAGGCTATTATTTTTATACAAAACAATGGAGTACGGTTTCTAAGTTCTTCTATTTTAAAAAGGTTTTACATTTACTTCCCAACATTGATATTAATGTTATTTATATGGATGTGGTTGAATTTTACTCTTTGTTACTAAAACTTGGTGTTTTTTTCCTTCTGTTCCCTTCTTTTTTTGGTTTCCTTGCTGCTAAACAGAAAATATTTTTTTTTCTCTCAGATAATTCACACAATCAGAAACAGCTGAAACCAACGATTGATTTCCTATGTAGCTCTAAAAACTGCTGGCTTAGTGAATTTTAAAATTGGACAACTTATGTATTTTTGGTTTCTTATAATATTACTTTTGCAATGTAAGAATGGCATCATGTCTCTAACTACTTAGCAGGTACTCTGCTGTACTCACCACTGTAATATTTTGCTTGCCAAGTGTACTAAGTAGCCTGATCTTTCTTATTCCTGGAAGGCCTTTTTCCCTCCTCCCATCTTCTGTGTTTGCTGTTTTGCTCAAATTGTTTAAACATGGAGCTCAATGACAGGCTATTAGCGCTGACTGGAGCCACACATAATGTGGCCACATGTTGTGTAAGCTTCACAACTTGTCTGCTAATTCGCCTCAGGCCTGACCTGAAATACCCTTGCTATTCTAGCTCTTAGCCCTTCCCCGGCAGAGACAGACACTCATGCTAACCCCTATGACATATAGGGGAGGTCTTGGTTTTGGGACCAAATCCTTCCATTGCTTTCTGCCAGAGATAGTGTCATGACAGTCAGTGAATCTGCCCAAGGAGGAGAAGAGGGCAGACCCAGCTGGTGTTGTAAGGATGGGAGTGAGGATGAGAACTCTTCTCTGTTCTGGTGCAACCAGTCAGGAGTGAAAGCCTGTGGTTGCACGACATCTGTCAGTGTGAGAGGCACTACTCTTCTCTGCTGGCAGCTGTGTGAATCCCACTGATGGCTACCAGGGAAAATACCATTACCACAGAAAGTCCACAAGCTATGAGGAAGGAACATAGCAAGGGAAGCCCAGGCTGGCAAGCACTGAGTGTTCTCCATTTCATTCTTCTCATCAGCATCTCTCATTCCACTGTGGTGGGTATGGAAGGGAGAGAGATTTTGGTCAAGTGGGCAGAAATAAGACAGCCTATCTAGGAAGATGATGAGGATGATGAAATATGTACTGAGGAGCTCAGAGAACTTACTCACTAGAAGAGGTGCTTATTGGACAGAAAATAAATGAACCTGGAAGGAACTGAGCAGTGGAAAGTGAAAAGATCAATGCAGATGTGTAGCACTGTTATCCAAAAAAGAAATTAGTTGGAGAAATGTATTTCAGATGATGAGGTAGATTGCTTAGGAAGAGGAGTGCATGGTAGATTAGGCTGTAGAATTTGATGGGTTGACACACCTGATCAGAGACTGGAACTAAATAGAAGAAACCTTAAAAAGGTCATAGGAGTCCCAGCTGCAGTGCATAAACAATGTTAAAAAGACTATAAAGCCAAGAACAGACTAGAAAAGGGGAACAAGAAAGTTTTGGGGAGGGTGGAATTTAGGAGAACATGGAAAAGTAAGGTTTAGTGAAAATTAGCAAATTATGAGCAAGGGAAAGCAAATAGCACTGAAAGAAAAAGAGGAAATTCCAAAGACCAGAAGGGAAAAGATTTACAGGTGAAAAGGGGAGAGTTATGTGAATTAAAACTCTGGATGACCACTAAGGTGGTCACCAAGAAAAGTGGGGGGAAAAAAAGGAGCAGGATGATTGTACACATAATACACAGTCTGCAAACAATCTTTTTAGAAATGCCTTTAAACCTTCTAAACTGTGGACAGCAAACCCCACTATCACTAGCTCTGTTTCAGTGTATCTACCTTCATCCTATAGGATGAAAAATTTGGAAGCTCCTTATTGTTCCCATTTAATGAGCACACTTTCACACTCGTGATGTTTTTAAGTTACGGGAAGAACTCTTGCCCCATGTTTTTCTTCTTTCTTCATCCTGTCAACCTGAAACACTTCCAGTGTTTAGTTCCCCATCTGTTGCCACAGATGAGATTGAGACCCACAGCGTGTTCTTCTGCTGTATTTTCAGATCCTTGTCGAGCTTTTCCTTATTCACAACCTGAATTCCCTGACATGAGATACCAGTCGCAGGGAAGGCTACATTTTACCCTTGATAAGTTGCTGCAAACTTCTTTCCCCATTAAGCTGTGATTTATTTTTTTTTTGTTTGTTTGTTTTCCCTGAAGATGAAAGGTTGGTTTCAAAAGCACTGTAATGATCTAAGGTGTTTCTTTTTTCCCTTCAATTCAGTTTATGACCCATATTATAAATGTAGGCTGTAAAACCTTCAGTTGCTGCAATGTCCAGAAACTCTCTGGCAAAATCATTGTAAAGGTGAAATTTGCTGCATACAGATGCGTACAGAGTTTCTCTAGCTGAGGCATATAATTAGATGAACAGAATATTCATGTGAATTCCTCCCCTAGGAATAATGAACAAATATATGGAATTTAGCATGCCATGCCAGACCACAGGCTAAGGACAAATGTTCCAATGATCTATTAAAAAATAAAAGTCAGGCAGCTAAAAACAATTTCAAGTTGATGTAACCAAGTCTGTGACAAAGATCTTTTCTCGAGATGTACGTATGAAGTGTGCAGTGCTCTTATTTACATAGCAAATAAGTGTTCTTATTTTTATAGTAAAGTTTTAAAGTTCAATTTAGGATAGTGAGCTTGTTTTCCTATATGCTGTATAAATATGTGTGTTGGAGATGGAACTTATTTAAAAGAATGTTCAAACAGTTAAGCAAGAGAGGCAAACGGATAAGCTGAATACAAGCAAAATAGCTTGTTCCCTTAGAAATAACAGAGCTTTGCCATCATTTCCCCCTCCTTGTTTCAACCCTTCAAAGCTAGCCCTGCCCATCACTGCTAATGAATATCAAGCATTCTCTGTCGCACACACACNGTCTTTCTGGGTCTGTATGAATAAAATGCAAGTGTAAAACCAGCATAGCTGACACAAAAAACTCAAGACAATTTGGTTTTCTTCTGAAAATACAAGGCATCTCACCCCTGAGAAGTTTTGCTTCTGTCTAGCAGTATATAGATATCTTGCTTTTCCCCCATTCAGGTTAGTTGAATGTTAAAACTGATTTTCAAAGATTCTTTTTCTTTCACCCAAGTCAGCAGAGAACTGACTCAGCATCCCAACAACAATGCATTAAGAGAAGGCATTAGTTTTGAAAATGTTGTTTCAACTCTGAGAGACAAAGCAACAAAGATAGGATGAAGACCTTTGAAAAAATCTTTGAATAATGTTTAGAAGAAGGAGAATGGATAGAAAAACAGAAGGAAGGAGAGTAGGATTCATTTGCTGCTTAGTGATGCTATCGTTTTAAGGGGCAGTACTAATTCCTGTAATAGATTTTACTCCTGGGCAAAGAATGCTACCAAAGAGCCCCGAATGAGTGCTACTTCCCATTGAGATAATGTTTAGGGTTGTACTGAGGGTTTTTTCCCCCCTTGTTTGTTTTGACAAGTAGATTCTTTTGCTTTATCTCTCTTAAACAAAAGAAGTTTTAAGGCTTAAAGATTTGAGCCCTCTGAGAAATCAAAACTTCAGTCTTTGAGATTGCACTAAGTATATTTACTCAAGATTTATGACAAATCCCACAGAAGTAAGGAGAATGCTTAATATAATTCAAATAGGCTGGAACTTACCATCTAAATAAGGACTAATCTACTGCCTGCCTGTGCTTCCCTAGGAAGAGACACCACCCCTCCCAGTGTAAAACAAAAGAGGACTTTAGGGAAATAGAAAGCCTGAAAATCCTCATAGTCTATTCATGGGTTGTCTGCTTTTAACTGACATTTCAAAAGTTTGCCCGCTTGTGACAAATGTTCTTTTCAGGTTTTGCAAGTTCTATTCTTTTTATGATTTTCAGTCTATGCTAAGAAAATCCTATAATACTTTATCTTGCTCTAGCTATAAACATGGAAGAATTTTGATCAAAGGAGTCTATTTTAACAGCTGTCTTTCAAGGCAACATGTGCAGCTTTCTTGGCAGCTTCATCTTGTAAGGTTTGAAGAAAACAGAAGTCTTTGCAAAGTCTTTGCATGTTTGAGGTGTCAGAAATATTGAATATATTGCCTTTGCTTAGTGCTTTCTGGGATCTTAAAGCCATGGTCAGGCAATAAAAAAGCCCTACAGCAGGAACCCTTATCTAATTCAAAGAGAGCAGAATGATTGCTTCTGTGGTTTTGTTGGGTTTTTTATTTTGTTTAGTATTCAAAATTTGCCTTATTCAACTATTAGTTGGCAGAAATAGAATTTTATTTTCTTGGATAAATATGATCTGGGATTAGTTACAGGAGTAAAGGAAGGACTTCTGCTCTTTTTTGCCAAAGCAGAGAAGAGGGACTCCCCTCCCATTACCTTTTCACAGCCAAGAAAATGAACACTTTCATTATGCTGGACAATGAGGAGCAGAAGTAGCAGGTGGTGACTGCTACTAATCAGGACATTAAGTAATAGCGATACTTGAACACTTTCTAAAGGATTGCTCTTTATGGGAAAATTTGTCCCCTATCTGGGCACTACTGGAAAGAAAACAGAGTGAGAAAGATGAAAATATGATTATTACAGATTTTCCGTCACCTCCCCAGGTCCACACACGTACAGACACTGCCTGCTGCCCTCCCTTTACTGCCCCAACCTGTTCAAATTACTCCAGCAGATGACTGGTAAATCCATAAGAATTGATCCTTTACTTAATCTCATTCCTGCTCTTTCTGCTTTGAAGGAGGCCAGCCTTTGCCTCGGCACACTGGTTGGTGCCCCTGTGAGCTGTCACTTGGCTGACAAGTCCTCTACTTGCAACAGCACTTCTTGGCAGGGAAAGAAAAGGAAGCTATTATGGCCATTTTTACTCTGAGAATTATTTATTAGCTGTTAGATGCCAAAAAAGAGGCCTAGATTTGCCAAAGAGATGCAACTGTATGTCCCAAACCCTTCTACATAAGGTACCACAATGCTAATTCTCCAAACTTAAAATAATTACAGAATGGTTTGGGTTGGAAGGGACATTCAAAGAGACTCTAGTCCAACCCTTCTGCTGTGAACAGGGACATCTTTCACTAGATCAGATTGCTCAAAGCCCTGTCCAACCTGACTTTGAACACTTCCAGTGATGGGGTACCCACAGCTTCACAGCTTCTCTTCGTAACCTCTTCCAGTGTCTCACCACCCTCATCTGAAAAAATGTCTTCTTTGTATCTAATCTAGATACCCTTTTTCAGGCTGATCCCACTGACCACCAAATCTTGTTAGCTTCCTTGATGAAGACTATCATATCTCTATCATATTTGACAAGTCGTGGAGGTCAGGAGAAGTTCCGGGAGACTGGAGAAAGGCTAATATTACACCTATTTTTAAAAAGGGTAGGAAGGATGACCCGGGGAACTACAGGCCGGTGAGCCTCACCTCTGTGCCTGGGAAGATCATGGAGCGAATAGTCATGGATGTGATGCTCAGGCACATGCAAAATAAAGAGGTGATACTGAGTAGTCAGCATGGATTCACCAAGGGCAAATCGTGCCTGACCAATTTGGTGGCCTTCTATGATGGAGTGATTGGAGCGGTGGATGAGGGGAAACCGACTGATGTAGTCTATTTGGATTTTTGTAAGGCCTTTGATATGGTCCCTCATGACATCCTCATCTCAAAACTGCAGAGGTATGGGTTTGATGGGTGGACCGTTCGGTGGATAAGGAATTGGCTGGAGGGACGCAACCAGAGAGTTGTGGTTAATGGCTCTATGTCTGGGTGGAGAGCGGTGACTAGTGGTGTCCCTCAGGGCTCGGTTTTGGGACCGGTGCTCTTTAATATTTTCATTAATGACCTGGACGTGGGTATGGAGTGCATCCTCAGCAAATTTGCAGATGACACCAAGCTGATGGGTGTGGTTGACACGCCAGGAGGCCGAGATGCCATTCAGAGGGACCTGGACAGGCTTGAAAAGTGGGCCCAAGAAAACAAAATGAAGTTTAACAAGTCTAAATGTAAGGTCCTGCATCTGGGCAGGAGAAATCCCAGGTACCAGTATAGATTGGGTGAGGAACTCATTGATCATAGCCAGGAAGAGAAGGACTTGGGGGTCATGGTGGATGAAAAGATGGATATGAGTCGGCAATGTGTACTTGCGGCTCAGAGAGCCAATCGCATCCTGGGCTGCATTAGGAGAGGTGTGGCCAGCAGATCTAGGGAGGTAATTCTGCCTCTCTACTCTGCCCTGGTGAGGCCCCACCTGGAGTATTGTGTCCAGTTTTGGGGTCCTCAGCATAGAAAGGATGTGGAGCTGCTGGAGAGAGTCCAGAGGAGGGCCACAAAAATGATTACGGGATTGGAAAACCTCCCCTATGAGGATAGGCTGAGAGAATTGGGGTTGTTCAGCCTAGAGAAGAGAAGGCTTCGAGGGGATCTGATAGCAGTCTTTCAGTACCTAAAGGGAGATTATAGGACAGAGGGACAGAGAATCTTTAGGAGATCAGAGTGTGATAGGACCAGGGGGAATGGTTTTAAGTTGGAGGGGAGGTTTAGACTGGAGATTGGGAGGTGGTTTTTTACCAGGAGAGTGATTAAGCACTGGAACAGGTTGCCCAGAAAGGTTGTGGCTGCCCCATCCCTGGCAGTGTTCAAGGCCAGGCTGGATGTGGCACTGGGCAACATGGTCTAGTGTTTTGGCATCCCTGCTTGTGGCAGGGGGGGTTGGAACTAGATGATCTTTGAGGTCTCTTCCAACCTGGCCATTCTATGATAAGACAGGAGAGGTTTTCCAAATCCTCAGGTAGGTCACAGTTCGAGTGACATTGTCACAAACCTTCAGTTTTCCTGTCTCCAACACTTTTCTCCGATCTTGAGTCAACAATGACATGTTACCCAGATATACAGATGCAGAAGTAGATCAAATTTGATGTACAAATCCAGTCCTCAGAACTGCAGAAGTCATGACCCTCATCATGCTCTTAATCATCATCTCACAGACCGCCCTGAGGACCCAGGGGGTGGATTAGGAGCCTAACCACTTTGCTGAACCAGGACCTAGAAGCTGTCCTGTTAAGTTCACTGTTTTTCATGCAGAGAGGAGAGTTAAGTGATAGACACAAAGTAATACAGCACTGCTTCACATCTTGCCAAGCTGAGGATAGCTTGCCTGTTTTGTATGCCTTGTAGAATTTGTCAACAGGTCAAAGCTACCTCAACAATGTTTTGTAGGCTTTTTCATTTGGGGCTACCTTCTTAGATGATGCTATGTAGGGCTGAAATGTTTTAAATTTGGGGTTAATACAGGGTATGTCATTCCTTCATGCTATGAACTGTAATTTTACAGGTCTCTCCTTTGGACTAATGCAATTAATACAAATCAGATATGACTTCTACACCTTGCTGCACTGCCAGCATGTCCTGGAAGCATAAAAGAATATCCTAAAAAATACAGAGCCCTATGAATTTTCCACAACTCCCCCAGGACAAAACCTTCTTTTAAATACCCTTTGCTCCAGCTATTTCAGTACCACTGTTTGCTTTCTTATCTGTTGACATGGTGGCTTAGCTTCCTAGAACATTTTTGTCTGAAAGATCATTATTTTCTTTTACAAGCATCCCATGAACAGACCAATTGTACTTCATCAATTTTAAATTTTGACTGTCTGCCAATTGCTTTCAAATCTAAAGCCAACCAAAATTTAAGGAGATTCAGAAAACAGTGAAAGAGAGCCACATCCACTTCAAAAAGGTTACCCAACTGTTTACTGTTATTTCATTTTGTCTCAGGCTTTATAATGATGGCTTTCAGCATCTTGGCTCTGTTTATGTATCCTTGCTTAGAGGCAGGGCTGTGCCTGCCCTTCCCCAGGCTACAGGCACACAAGTGGGCTGCTGTGTGGTTCATCATTCGCATCTGAGCCTCTGCTGAGTCCAGAGTCTGGTCTGATGAATAATTGCCAAGATGCCTTCTGAATTTATGCAAAAGGACTTCACTTTCACAGCTGCTGATTATCATAAATAACGTAGGTCAGAAACACTGTAGAATGTCTGGAGGTTTTTATGGGCATCTAATTTTGCTTGTTTTAACAAACTACAGATAAGCCTGGCAGTTGGTTACGGATATTTTATGAGTGAGGCTCTAATCTAGCTGCGTTTCAGGGAACTAATAAATGCTGTTAGTACGTAGAATAACTAAGGCCCAATGCTACTTGGCTTCTCAGGACTGAAATGATTTATGCTCTAACACCTCTGACATCAGTATGATCCCAGAAGGGTGAATTTACTGAGGTTTTCTTCTAAAAATCAGAAACTTCCACAGAAATCATAAGAAATTATGTAAAAACCTATTACTTTATCTCAGGTTTTCAGGCCATGCTGCTTTACTGACCATAGGGTCTATATATCCAAGGCCATCACCTGCATGAGTAGATATGCCAACCTCCACAGTCATCAGGAAACCTTGTACGAGTAGGTGGTGGGGACAGACAGCTTCCCACTTCATGGTGACACCCTGCTATTTCTGCTTTTCTATTGGCATCCTACTGAGAATTTGAAGAATGAGTGCTTCACTGCAGTGGCTTGTGGTTGGTTTTGATTACCCAAACTAAGACAGGTGTTTCATACAGGCAGCTTTGATTTTTTCAAAGCTGCTAATCTTTGTATTTGATGTTGCTCTATTATATACCAAGCATTTCAGTGCTATTCACTTGAGACTGAATACTTCAGAAAAATAATGGGTTTTGAAGGTTTAAAGAGTTACTTTCTTCCTTCTATCAACAACAGGAATTCTTTGGAAGGTATTTTGTCTGTAGAGGAAAGAACAATAAAATGGAGTTGCTGCTCATGTAAATCTCAGACGGGCTTTTGCCATTTTCTTCATGTTGAATAGAAGAGTTAGGCAACAGAAAAAAAGACTAACATTACTAGCAGTTTACTAATGAACAGCACAGATAATGAATGCTGCTGTTACTACAGTTATCGAAGGTGACAACACACACTTACAGAATTCCTTTTTGGGACCGTGGGAAATAAAAAGTAACGGAGGCAAACAGGTTCATTCTGTGTTCCATGTGCTTGGGTAGTGGCAAGGCAAAAGGAGTGCTAGGAGACAGTATCAGCTCTGGTAAGTCAAATGTTGTACACAGAAGGTGGGCATGCATGCTGTAAGAGTGGAAGCAAAGTGAAAAACTACTTTTCAGAAATCAGCTTAAGCCATAAGACTGCATCTGTGTCCTTTGAGGGAGAAAAGTCACGTCCCACTGCTTTACTTCTGCCTAACTTGAAATGAGAACTGTTGCCTAGGTTCCAATGTCTAGAGGATTTCCAGGCTCTGCATCTCAGCCTCAGAGAGAGGAGATGAACTCAAGCTGCAAGGAAAAGCCTATGTCTCAGAGAGGGATGAATTGCAACCATACTTCTCTGGTGTTCCCAGGGTGTTGTCCTCAGCTCTCTCCAGTCAGCGTGCTGGTGGTTGCAACTCCCATTCAGGTGCTCCTAACTCTCCCTTTACAATGTGTTGCGTTATTTTCTGCAGGAACTCTGGTGTCTAACTCAGGAATTTAACTCTGGAAAACATAAGCTGAAAGTTATGAGTGGCAATGAAGAATATAACCCTTGTGGTTCAGGCTATAAGCCAAGGTAGATCTGCTGTGACTGTACGTGCTTCATTTTCCAAGTAAATCAGCCTAACTCTCCTTATTTTTTTATTGATGTTGACAAAGTTTGAAAGAGAAATAGTGGAAGAGTACAAAATACATAGCAAACTGAAGGGCATATGATTCTAGTTATAGTTTAATTTTTAGTATAATGAATGATCATAAGGTATTTTCCAAGTAAGTATTTATATATTTTAACTGATAGTTCACGGGATGCCACTTTGAAGTGCTAAGGTGAAAAGGTGATTGAAGTTGTAGGTTGTTTAAGATAGTGATTTATGTAGGTCTGAAAAACACCCAGAAGAAGACAACTTTTGTCATAGAATTAATGGACTTCTACTGGGGGTAAAGAAGGCAGGCTTTCTCTTCATGAACTTTGTGTAATGTGAACAGACTTTGTATAGACAAGGCAAACTGTTGGAGGAACAGAATGGTTTGGTTTGTTTTCTTTGAAAGAATTCATTTTAGCCTGTCTCCAACAGAAAACAACCATATTGTTTGGGCCCTTGTTCACTTATTTCACTGCTGGAGTTCTGTTCTGTTGCCCTCCTGGGAGAGCTCTTGCGTTCCCTTCCTGTTGCTGTTTCTCAGGCTGTTGATAGCATCATTAAGCACGACATCACCATTTAGAAAGAGTGGCAGTGAAGTACAAATTGCATCAGAAACCAGATATGGATCTGTAATGTTGCAAGCAGTGCAGGGTTCTTGTCTAACTGTGTTGCCAAGCTAACCCATAAGATACAGCTTTTAAGCTTTAAATGCAGGGCTACTTTTTAATCAATATTCACTATATCCTTGTTAAATGATATTTTGCAATACTGACCTGGAAAGTATCTACCTCCTAAATTAAATTTGTAAACATGTTAATCTTAGAAATCTTAGGCTGCTTTTACTTTTGTGTGAGGTACAAAATGTACTTTTAGATATGGTTTAGGTAGTTATGAGTATGGCATATCTGATGGTGATACAGGATGATGTAACCTCTTAGTAGTACCCACACATTAAGAAAAAAATGTGTGACTCCTACATCTACAACCTTAATTGAAGTTAAAGGTTGCTAGTCTGCGTGGACCACCAGTATCACCTAAAGAAAAAAGAAACAAATGTTTAAGCCATTGAGCATCCCACCCACGCTTTCACTCATTAGTTCCACTCAGCCTATACTAACACTGCAGTTGTGTATCAGTAGTGTGCTACAACCATCTGGCTAACCCCAGAAAGACATGTGGGCAGCTTGTCTTCAAAGATGAATACTGTCTTTTAGCAACAGCACTAACAGCTGTATCAAGGAAAAGAATGGAAAATAGATCTCTTAAGTTCATCTTCTTCCATAAAGGACCAAATGACCTGGGTTTGACAGTGCCATTTTAAATGAAGACAGTTGGTCAGATTTGCACATAATTCCCAGCCTCTTTGTAAAATGTGCTATACACCTGATTATAGTTAAAGAGCAGCACTAGCAGATGGATATTTTTTCCTTGCCTAGCAGAAATGAGGAATACTCGACGGAGATAAAAGATGTGAAAGTTACCCATTACAGTTCATATGATACGTAGCTTTCTCTTCCTAGTAAGCACTACGTAATTACTGTGAGCTGTTTGAAACTCTTTTGGGATATGTCTCCTTTAACTCTTGCAAGCATATGTCTGCAACATTTTAGAAGATAGTTTTGGACAGGGAGAGTATTTTTATTTCTGATCAAGGCCATGTATCCCTTCCAGCAGTGAGAAGTGTTGCATTACTTCCTGGTTTACTCAATGTCTTCACTTCCTGCTTACCTGTTGTGAAACTAACGTGTTCCAGAAAGGACGGGGTTACTTGAGCATCTTAAATCCTACAGGGAGTATGAGGTTGAAGTACTTTTTAATCGTTTTGACTCTACAAATGATGCAAAACCAAGTACATGGAGGAAAGACATTTTGGGAAGTTTGCTGCTTCATTCATCAATCTATGAATGTATTGTGAATCATGCATACAAACTGAGATTCGATTCTTTCTGCCTCTTGGCCATGATATTAGTTTTCCCTATTCATTCCATGTGAAACAGGAAATGACTTGTCTTCTCCCTTAAGAGAGTGTCTACATATCATCTGCTTTGTTAAATGATTCCCTAAGATTAATTCTCCTTATGAAAGTGTAACTGCAATAAAAATGGTGCATGGATACTTACCACTAGCAAAGAATATGGGTTATTCAGAATAGTTACATTTTAAATAAAAATAAAAGGAAGAATGATTCTTGCTTTTTAAAGTAGAACCCCACTGTTACCTGCATATATATGGGATTGGTATCTGATGATCCTGAATGGATCGTAGTGCTGTGAGCTTACAGTGGTTTTATAGTTACTTGGTCAGTCACCCTACAGAACTGTGCATGCAATGTTCTTTGTACAAATGATATATCCAGTGTCAGCGTTGCAAACAGATCGTTATACAGGCAAGGTCACTCTGCACACAACAAAGAGACAGAAAAAGATGAACATTCATAATACTTTGCTAAGCAATTCTTTTCATCTCAACTTATTCCTTTTGCTCCATTATTAGTCATACACATGGCTACTACAGATATATAACCATGTGCTAGGAAGATAAAGGGCAGCTAGAAAAAATTCCTCTGATCTTTTCTTATCCTCCCATCTGCAGAGTTCCCTGGAAGAAGCAGATACCGCAGTAGCTTTCTACTGTCATGACTGTTACCAGGCTCTTGCTGTTGTTTCCCCAAAGAAACCATGCCTAGGTCACATGGCCAAATTCAGTATCTTCTGCAGGGATAACAGTCTTTTTTTTTTTTTTTTTTTTAATTGAGGATACTCTCCCACACTCTTTCAGTAACTAACCACAAGGCCTTTCATACAGATTGTACAACAGTCATACTGACAGCCTTTTAACTCTACACTTTCCTCCAACATCACTTGTTCTCCCACCAACTTCATTATACAAGATCCTAAGACTCTCCCTCTTCTTGTTTGCTTTGTAAAGATAAAGAAGGAACTGATCCCAGCTGCTTTGCCTTTCTGAGGTAATTGATGCTATTTCTACAGCTGCTTCAGGGATGGGCTGAGTTTACAGATGGCTGGGGGTAGGGGTGAGGGGTTTTTCTGCCCTGTGTGCTCAGTTTCTGACCTTGTGTACTGATATCTATTGGCAAAGCAATGGGTGTGTTGCTGATGTTGTGAAAATGCCTTGGTCCCAAGCACCACTTCTTTTTCAGGAAGCAGGAAGGGATTTGTCACATCTGCAGCAGAAAAGGTAAAGGGTAAGGACTGGGTTTTATTATGAGATGTATATGCTAACTTGTAACCAGACACAGAGGGTATGTTCATTCAGGAGGTTAACTTGCCAGTGTTTCCACTGCTTTAACTTGCTTTAGCAAGCTTCTGGTCACCATGTAGAAACAGAAGAGGCAATTGAACTTTATCTAGATAACACTGGGGAAATTGCTCCCTGATTATCAATATATGCTATGTGATTTAAGTTGAATAAAATGAGTTGAAAGAGCTACATCAAAACTGTAAAGCCACGCAGTCAAAAGATTGACTTAAAATTGTGTATTTCAGCTTCTAAGTGCATAGTTGCTGTGGTGTTCTCTAGTGGTTTATGTTTGCATACTGTTTATTTCCTATTTCATCCTTGCTTAGAACACTTTAAAAAACACTTTAAGCTGTTTATTATGAAATCTTGTTTCATGTCAGGACTTTGGAGAGAAAACCCAGTGTTCTCAAGAATCTTCAGTATCTTTGGCTGTATCAAAGTCAAAGATTTGAGTATCTCTTCTCTTGCATTTATCCCGTGATAGCTACTTTCATATGGGGTTCCGCTCCTCATCCCACGCACTGGAGGGAAGCCAGGGTCCTGTGGATTACAAATCAATACTGTTGATACAGATTGAATGCAGTAGGCACATTAAAGCTTCTGAAGGATTCTGTGTTAGAAATAGCTTCTGATGTGCTCATTTAGAATATGGACAGATCTATTGTATGACTCTCTATCCTTGCTCAGCAGAAATACTGGCCAGGACATGGGGTGCTGTTTGGCTGGTTATGTGAACAAGCTTTGCTTATCCAGAACTACATGTACACTTGCAGCTGCAACTGCCATCTGTCTGTTTAGCTTTGTAAAAATTAAGATAGGTTAACCTTCATCTACAGACAGGCTCCCTGATTCTCCAAGTCTTTTTATTCTTGAAACCTAGATCCCAGGGAAGTTGTGTAAAAGCCACAAGGAGAGCTTTTTGAGGATTAGGTAGATGGTGTCACAGTGCAGGTAGGGTGCTGTTACACCTGGATGCAAGCTGAATCGATAAAACTACAAGCATGCCTTGCTGTAAGCTCAGGAGTGAGAAGTGGGAGAACCACGAAAAACAATGCTCCCATGGGTTGCTGGTCTGACACAGGAGAGAATTAGCTATGCACCTTTGTTATTTGACTTCTATTTTTCTTCTGTGTTGTGGGTTTCTTTTGTTTTTGTTTTGTGTGTTTGTGTTTTAGGGTTGGGGTTTTTTTTTTTATTTTAGGACTTAACTGTTCCTAAGGGAATGGTATTTGGGTGAATGTGGCAAAGCTAAGCATGCCCTGAAAAATGGCTTTTGTTTCAGGGAGTTACTGAATACCAAAATAGAGCTGCCATGGGTGGTTTTGTTGAAACTGATACGCAATGCTCAGTTACAAATACAAAGGATCAGAGGAAGTCAGAGTGGTGCCTCCTTTTGTGTGTTAATCCAAAGATATTTCATACTCTCATTTTTTTTGGCATTGACAGGATGGAGATGGCCATGGGTTTAAACACCTCAACAGGGTCAGCTGACTGCAATTTCTACCAATTCCAAAAATTAGCCCTGATAATTTATTGAGAAATTTTGTGAAGGATGTTTTTTTCTCTTAAAACACCCAAGTCTCTTGTATTCTTGTCTTCCCCTGCCCCTTACTACCTCTGTATATTGGTGTGTCTGCTTCAGAAAAGAGAAGGGTAAAATGTGTGTTCATATAGAAAGGCACAAGGTAGCTTATGTACAAGTAATTTATCTTAAATACTGAATGGTATGAAATACTTCTATTGACTTCAAGTGATTACTACTAGTTTCCTATGCATGGACTTCTACAACCCTAGAAAGGAGTATTTTCTGCAGATCCCTTAATTTTCAGTGGCTTGTGACTTCTGTAATCTTGTCTTCTTTTCACGATAGAACACAAAATGGTATTGAACTTCTGAAATTTATTGCACTGACTTATTGATACCTTTATTGAAGCTTTTCCAGGAGCACCACTTGTGTAAGCTGAAGTATTTTTGGAAATGACTGTGATACTGTAACTGTCTGATTTTATACAGCAATGGTCTGACTGTCGGTGTGGGCAGGTGTCTTACCCTCCTTTATCAGAGGGGAAAAAAAAAGTAGCATGTACTGTCTGGCTCTTTAGGATGGTACCTTTTAAACTTTCACACCCCTCAGAGTATGTTTGATTTTCCCCCAATAATTGTGAAGATAGTCTAGTAGTATTTTTAGTCACTGAGAACTCACGGCTTTATAATACTTTAAAAGATAAAGGAAAAGGAATTCTTCAGTAGGTAAAAGGATATTTTCTATTAAAAAAACAGTTTCAATTTTGAATTGTTTAAACACAAATTGGCCATTTATGTGTTTAAGTTGGTGGAAACCAATTGAAATTTCACTTTAATATATATATATGTACCTGGGTCACAACATAATTTAGCACTCAAGTTTCTCATCTAGTTAATCATTTTTAAAGACTGTAGCTAGTTTAAGGTCCTAAAAGTTATTTTTCAAAGTACAGCATAATGGTCTTGTTTTACACTGTTTGAAACTCTACTTATTTACAATGAGTGTCAATACTGCAAAAAGGAATGATTATATGTTAGTCTTATCGTTAAGCACAAGGTAAATTCACAGGGATATCTAGTGCATCTTGACACCTACTGTCCATGCATCTGTGTGAATCACATTGCCTAAAGTAAAAGGTTTCCCTTCTCCAGACATGTATGCCTCAGTATGTGTTAGGCAAATTCACCTCTAGGGAGTAAAGGGAATCAATCTCTAATATCTAAACAAGAGTAGTTGTGCTCTCAACCATGGTGTGCATCTGACTAGTAAGTAACTCTTAGGTGAACGTCTACTTGGGAATACTGGGGGAAAAGGCCCTTCAAAGAAACCCAAACTGTGCAACACAGTACTCAGATTCTCCTGTTTTTTGAAATAAATTACTTTCATGTGTTTAAAGAGAACCATTTCTAGTGGACCTCCTGAAGTTATTCCAGTGTTAATCATTTCCAACTTATACATTGAAAATATCTCATCTGCTGTTATATGTCCAAACTGACCCAGAATTGCACATTCAGGACCACTTTGTAAGGAAAACTTTGTTGAGCAAAGAGACAGATGTTTCTTGCCTAGTAGCATGAAGCAAGTTAGTGTGTTGGAAAGCCAGCTAAAGCTAGTGGAAGGACATCCAGGATTGTAGTTGCTATGATATTCTCTCCAAGCAGCTTCAGGAGTAAAGATTTTGGTTTTCAGAAGGGGGCCAGCATCCACTGTACATGGAATTGCAAAAGCAGAAGGAAACGAGCAGTACTAGGTCAGGAATCGGAAACACGTGACTCTGAGTACATGGAGGTTTTGAACTTGGTTAGTGCCAGTCCTTTGGGGCACCCAAGTCACCAGACAGTGGCATGGGCTCTCTGGTGGCACCATAGCTTCAAGCACAGTTGCTTGAGTGCCTGTGCTGTCAGGATGCTGTGTAGTGGTGACTTGTCAACTGCCAGTATCTAAATCAGCTCATTTCAGGCTGCCTTGCGTGTCTCTCCCTGGAGGTGTGCTGAGAGTCCTTGAAAATACAGAGTAGGAGTTTTATGGCCACTGAAACAACACAAGAAGCTAAAGGGTGTATGTGTGTGAATAATGCAGAAAGCCACCTGTTTCTCCAAAATGCAAGGCAGCTGTGGTTGCATGTTTTCTTCTGCATAATGTCCCCCTTTTGTAGGCTACTCTTTTTCCCAAGGGCAATTCTGCTGCTCCTGGACTGCCGTTAATGCCCCTCTAACAGCATCTCCACAGCTTTCTAATTTCATCTTACAAGCTAGATGTAAGTCTCTAGAAAAAGAGGTTCAAACTCTGTAAGTTTAGCACAGGTTGAAATCTGCATATTCATCTGGCACAGGAAGCGCCACAGATGCCTGTTTATAAGCCACCCCCAACATATTCACTCTCCAACATCTCTGAATGCACAGAAGAACATTCAGAGTTCTTCAGGCAATATGGGGAAAATTCACAAGGCAATAATACATGGAGTTGTGCACTTGCCCTGGAATGGCGAAAGGCTTGTGTTTCATGCCTACTTTTACAACTGTTTGTGTATTTTATTGCATGAATAACTTCAGAGAGATGATCCTTTCTTTACCATTGAATTTACAGTTTAACTTAAATAAATGAAACTATGCAGCTTTGGGAGCTTTTTTTCCAGAGGGAGTTTTACTCCAGATTATTTCTGTGACAGAATAGTGCAGAGGAGTGATGGATTCTGAAAAGTAAATTTTGGCTTCATCAGTGCTGTATGCAAACAGAGTGACTGGCACAGTGTGGAAATCTTTCCTGAAGGCATCATGCAGGAGACTGATTGCTGAAAATGGAAAAATGAATAGAAAGATAGTGGGCAGATCAGCACCCTATAATCACTGCTTGAACTGATTTCTAGTGAGTTTTGGAATTCCGTCAATCTTCTGTTCCCCCAAGGCTTCCTGAGAGAGACTTTATGAAGTGAAACCAAGGAAGGGAGAGAAAAAAAAATTTACTGAAAGCCTGTGTGTGTGAGGGCTTTTATCTATTGATTGATGGTACAGGTTGACATTATACTTTGGAAATGGTGACAAGATAAACTGATACAGTGGTTTCGTTGTATGCTCTCCATCCAGAATAGAGAGTAATCTACTTTGGTTTTTTGGTGTTATTTTATTGGGAAAAACTCTTTCGTTTTTATAAAGCATCCAGGCAACTATTACTTTCATAGATTTGTGGTTATTTTTGGTTTTAAGAGCTAAGCAATAAGTCGTCGTCATCGTGGCTAGGCTTCGCGAANAAGCAATAAGTACATAGAGAAAAATGTCCATTGAAACGTTATGTTGAAAATAAGTCTGACTTAGGAATAAAAATGGGAGTGGTTTTTTTTGTTTGTTTGTTTTTCCTGTGAACACTGGAGTGCGTTTGCTTTAGTCATACTATATTGCATAAGGACAAAGAGGTTACAGTTGGGAAATTGTTTAGTGGGATTAAGAGACTGCAAAATAGTTATTTTTAGGCTCAAGTTTTCTGTTTTTTCAATATTTTGTCTGGGCAAGAAAACTGGAAACAAATTGAACACTGGGGATTCATGAAGAGAGGAGGCTGCTTATAACATCCTCATGGGACTGATGAAGTTTTTGAATTGCTACTACTCATTTTACTTGTTTGAGTTTCCAAGGAAGGCAAATAGATGTGAATGCACTTTTAATGGACTGCAGCTCTCCACTGCTGTTACCCTCTATAAATATATGACCTCAAGGTCTCCTGCACCCATAGTAGCAATATAGTTGCTTTAAATTAGTTGATCTATGCAATTCCAGAACTGTCTTCTCTGGCAGATTTCTCTTTTCAACTATCACATAAAATAGATGGGATCAGATGGGGCATCTTTCAGGTCATGGAGTAAGAAGTTGGTGAGGGAGCAGATGAAAAGACAGGAAAATACAGAACTTTATTTCTAACTCTGGCTTTTCAGTAGTGCAGAAAGCAACTGAGTCCAGTAGACAGCAGTTCTTAATTTATGACAACAATAGTAAGCTTCAAATGATGCAAATATAATAAAATTTTCTTATAGCTAACTAATACTTAAAGAAAAATGTAGTAGAGGAAAAAGCATTTTTTGTTAACTTCCTTTTCCAAACCTGGAGCTATTACTACAATGCACAACCACTTCTTGTTCTCAAAACAATCCCATGTACTTTTATGGTAGATCCATCAAAATATGTTTTTTGCTTCTGATTTTCTTTGAATCAGTGACTGAAGAAGCTTTTGTTGGGAGAAGCTTGTTTTTTGTTGAAATGCACTGTGCTCCCTCCTGCAGGTTCATTTGCAGGAGTTCCTGTGGCATATAATCTTACGTGACTTATGATGTATCTACAGTATAGCTGCTAACTTGTCAGGTTGTTGGTGGAGCATGGCAGGGTGGCAGCAGGCATCAGCCCAGCACTAAATGATCCAGAAGTGGAGAAACTCTTTCAGCAGCTTGTAAGAGCATGCCTGTGAAGGTCAAATGCATGGTAGGAGGAGGAAAGGGTTGTCTACTAGAGACTTTGCTTTCAGAAAGGTATCAGTGAAGGAAATGAATGTTTTATAATACGAAGAGCACACAAGATCATTAAGTCCCATGCACCATCTGCATTATACATCCCTTGAGCTGTCAGGGTTCTGGTCACTTAAAATGGTATTAATATTGTGTTATTTAGGAACATGTTTAAACATGCAATAGAGAGCATTTAATTTATGGCAGTTATGTAAGTCCCTGCAATTAAATGAAAACTACTGCCACTTAATCTAGTCACAAAACTGCAAAATTATTCCAATACTTACCATAATTATGATGACATTAAGTAATTTCTGTTTGGTTTTGTTTCTTTACAAATGAGATTGAAGTATCATATCCTATGAAGATGGCACATCTAGCTGCATGACTCCCAGGTGCATGAATTCTATTTATCTGCTAATCCCTCACTGGCGCTGGACTCTTTGGCAGCTAAGCATTTCCTGGGGTGCACTGTAATAACAGGCAGCTGTCCTGTCAGCTCCACTGAAGAAAGGAGATAATAGGGCACACAATGTTCACTTTCTTCTAGACCTGTTTCTTAGAGTTCCCCAAACTGATTCAAGTAACTGCGCTTAGCTGATGATGTTGTTTGTGTAGAACCAGGATGGATTTTCAGGGAACAAACTTTCAAATTGTTTGCTGCAGAAGAGGCAGCATGAAGTAGTTGCAATCGAAACACTTACAAGAAGTCAGCATGCTTGCATGGAAGAATGGCTGTTTGTTTCAATACAGCTGGATTTTCCCACCAACTTTTATCTGTGAGAGGGCTCTTTGCAATGAACAGACCCTTGTGGATTCTGGCTTTTCATCTCTGCCCCAGTCATCTTGTCACCCTGAGGACTGAAAATGAAGAGCATATCGAATGAGGTGTTGAGTTTTCTGGATATCATTTGGCTTAGTGTCTTGCTGGAGTCTTCTATATCTGCTCTGTGAGGCTGAACACCCTCAGCAACCTCTGAGAGAACCAGGCTTTTTTGTTTGTTATGTAATTTAACATTAATGGTGATGGTGGCACAGAGCACTCTGTGCTGGGACATACTTCACCTGCCATCATTCTGGCTTGAACTCCTCATCTTAAACCGCCTATGTGAAATAGGAGGTGCCCAGGGCTAATTAGATCAGTCTAATGCTTTGATATGTCTAAATATTAACTGTTATAAGGAGATATTATTTTCAAAGGCTAAGTACCCTGAAATTAGCCATCCTGGGTTTGATGTTGCATGGAATCTGTTAGTCAATTCATGGATCTTAGGTAGCTAATCCTGATGGCATCATTTCTTTCCAAGAAAATCTTTTCATTAAAAAAGCAGTCTCTCTATCTGTTTTCATCCTGACACAAAAGTCATTTAAGTGAAAAAAACAGTGATTTGCAAAACATGTTTCCACATCCCAGTCCATCTAGCTTTTATATTTCTCTCTCTATTTAACTACAGTCTTTTGTACAGAAGTGAGGTAGTGTTGTGTTATCCCCTGTGCTGTACCTGGTGACCTCTGCAAAGTTATATCCAAGTCCAGCACATCTGCAGGGCTGCAGTGTAACAACTGACTTCTTAGGACTGCATGTGGCTATATTACTGCTTTAAGTACCTTGGATCACTGGGATGGAAACCATCTGATGAACTCAGTGTTTATCCTTTTATTAGCTCCTTTGATGCTTTTTTATCAATTTGATGCTCTTCTCTAAGTGTGGTGTGTAGCTTGCTGTTCAATAGTGTTATAAGCTATAGTTGTACAATACCTGAAGCAATCATGTTATTCAGGTATTTCAGGTAATACCTGAAAGCAATGATGCTAGCCCTGTAGCTATTCAGTAGTAAAGCAGTTCTCTCCTTTCAAAATGAAGCCCTGTCTTTACATGGAATTAACTAGGTCTTTCCCTATTGTGGACTTGGTTTTTTTGTCCTGGAAAGTTAAGAAAAAATTTAGCAAAGTGGATTTTCTTCATGCACATGTTTAGGACTTCTCCTTTCTGTAACTCATTCCTTCCAACAAGAGTTAAACAGTACTCTAGGTTTAAAAAACAGATACCTTGTAAGCATACCTGTGGGCAGGATACAATTCATAAGGGGGAGAGGGTGGGATTTCAGCCAGGTCTGACAAACTAGTGGAGGAGGGAAGCACAGTTTACTTTCTAGCTACTGAAGTCCTTGAAGTTGATTTAATCCTGATGTCAGGCACTCTTTCCAATATGGGCAAACAGCCCATAGTATAAACTCTAGGGATGAAACTGGAATGGCAGTCACTTGCATGTCTTGTGGCATGAAAGCAGACTTGTGGTTAAAGTGTCTGTCAGGGGATTAGGAAGGTCTAAAGTTGAAAGCAATGATCTTCTAGGAAAAAATAACAAGCATGCCTTTAGTAGAAAACATGCATAGCTGCTCTGCTAAACACCGGCAGTGCATATAATCACCTTATAATGAACTGGTCAGACCCTCGGATGTTGTAATGTGACTCTCCTGGCTTCACAGAATCACACAGAAACACCAAGGCTGGAAAAGACCCCCGGGATCATCAAGTTCAGCCTATGACCCAATAACACCACAACATCTAAACCGTGCCACATCCAATCTTCTCTTAAACACCTCCAGGGACGGTGACTCCACCCCCTCCCTGGGCAGCCTATTCCAGAGCCCAATCACCCTCTGCGTGAGGAGTTGCTTCCTAATGTCCAGTCTAAATCTCCCCTGCTGCAACTTCAAGCCATGGCCTCTTGTCCTATCACTAGCTGCCAAGGAGAAGAGCCCAACCCCTACCTGACTNCGACGGTAGACTCAATCCTCTCATCCAGATCATCA
>VWZO01012115.1:3770-16225 GCA_013396975.1 Bucco capensis
CACCTGCTTATCATTGCCCCCCAAGGAGAGCTCAATACATTCCAAATGCTCTCTCACATAGAGTGCAACTCCATCTCCTCACCCTGCCAGCCTATCTCTCCTAAAAAGGACATAGCCATCCATGACAGTGTTCCAGTCATGTGAGCTGTCCCACCATGTCTCAGTGACTGCAATGAGATCATGGTCCTGAGATCGCACATAGGTCTCAAGTTCATCCTGTTTGTTCCCCATACTGTGTTCATTAGTGTACAGGCATTTGAGCGAGTAACCACTGCTAGAGACTGCCTGTCCAGCACATCCCCTGAGGTAACAGCAGAGCCGACACAATACCCCACAAACATCACAGGCCTGTTTCCTACGAGCCAGGTTTTCCCCCTCCCTCTTCGAATCTAGTTTAAAGCACAGTTAATGAGCCCAGCCAACTCCCGTGATAAAATCCTTCTCCCCCTTTGAGACAGATGCACCCCATCTGCTGAAATTAAGCCTGCTTATATCCATTACTTCCAAATAACCTGTTTTAGGGTTTATACTCTCCACTAAATGGGGCAAGAAGGTGCAACAGCTATGAGTTCAGAAGTAGATGGGGTCAGCACCTCTGAAATATTATGCAGTTCTAAATTTATGCTTTATATTGCTATATTTATTTCTATTTTATATATTAATATACCTTAGTAGGGCATAATCCTTGGAAGAAATTGCGAGCTTCATTCTCAAACATTTATCTTGATTTGCTCTGTTCTTTAACTAAACTCACTGTGCTACAATAACACGCATTTCCATGTAAACTATTTGGCCCATGGTTTCAAATAATGGCTTATTTTCCACAGGCTTCCCAGAAAATCACAGTCCTAATGGTAAGTAAACACACATGCAGACACACAAGTAAGACACTTTTGTTTACACGTACATGACTAGTTGATATCTTTTTAACCAACTTCTCACCCTCTAATTTTATCATATTGGCGTCTTCTTATTAACAATAGACTTCTAGCAAGTGGTATGAAACTTCATTTGTCTACGTGCAAAGCATATCTACTTGTCAGTTACATTTTTCCCCATTTTATATAAATTCATATATATATATATTCATGTCAGCCTGCAGTGGGTTTTGACTTACAGGTATGTACAGCTTCAGGCAGAACCTACTCCTTAACAGACGTATCATATTTCTTACTATCTTCATAAAATTATTAAAAGACATCAAAGAGCCTTGAAAAAAACCAAATTGCATAATTTTGAATAAAGCAGGCAAATACACATTTTACATAAAATAGAAAATTGACAAAACCATGTGCAGAGAGCTAAGCTAAATTTGCCACTCAGATCTGGTCAGAAAAATACCTGAAACCAGATAAAATGCAGTTTGCATTGAATTTGTTACATTATCCTAATCCAAAATACATTAGGTATATTGCTGGATCAAGTTAAAGTCAGGTGAACAGTTACTGGATTGTCTTATTTCAGTGTTTTGATCCATGCTTTTCAGTCATTTTTATAACTATATTCTGTTAAGAAGGAATGGGAAAATACTGAGAGCAGAATAGCGCAAAGCAAAGAATTTTTAAAGGAAGCACAGAAATGAACCCTTCTATTACAGTTCCTCAAACATCTCTCAAGGTATCCTTTTCATAAATTGGGTTTCTTAACTTCCTCTAATTATCAAGATGTTAATGTTAGCAAAGAAGCCATGGCCTAAAAGAGATTGTTTTGATGAACTAGTAAGAGGATTAGCCATAATGTAAAGAAAAAAGTAATTAATATAGGAGTTTCATTCTCAAACACTTGAGTGAGGTAGTTGAGCACAAACACCCACGTATTGCTGAAAGAACAGACCTTCCCAGCAAAATGAACGTAGAGTTTCACTGGTAAAATGCACATGCTATGAAAAAATCTGGAGCTACCTTTTTCTGTTATTAATAGGCATATTCCAGACATGCTGGGAGACATCCCTTGGGCCTTTTCTCGTATTTCACTCACAAATGGATAACATGTTAAGTACCTTTTCTTATTTATCTAAAAACATGTTATAATGTTCTTTCTGAAATATCTAGAAAATACAAATATTTAGACAAATTTATAGGAAATGAAGGACATCAAGTACCAGAGCAACATACATATAACCTTGTACTATAGAATTCCCAAAATAATACACAGATGATACACAGCTCTTCTCTACATTTCAGGTTAAATGATGTGAGGAACTAAACAACAGTGAGTGTAGCTGCCTAAAGTACATTTTGAAACTGATACTTTCTCTGGGATATTCTATGCAAGGTAGTTAAGTGAGCGCTGAAAAGCAAAACGCATTTTCCAGATTTTAGATGCAACTTTTCATATCCATCTGCAAAGACAGCACTTTCTTCCATAGTCTTATGATATCTATTCACCTAGAACTCTACTGCAAAGGAAATTACCTAATCATTTTCTTTAACATCTCTGTCTCCCTTGGTGTTCCCCTGCTGTCCTTTTCCCTTTTCTATAGCACCAACTACAAGCTTCTCCTTCCACCTTCAACATTGTTCATTAGTTATCCCCACTTTATTTATATCTTACCTGTTTGACAACTCACACTTCCAAATCAGATCACAATGCCAACCCTCAATTAACACTTGTCAAATCTTCAAACAAGCTGAAAATGTTCTTTTCATACTGCTAGAGAGAAATCCACCAGAAAGCAACTTGCAAAACCAACGCACTCTCTTTTAAATTCCATTAGAATGGTTGCTTTCTCATGATATTTTCAAAAATATTGATAATATTCCACATGCACGTTACTTAAAGATATTAAGCCTGATATGTCAAACAACTCAGATTGGGATCAAGTACTGTAGATTTAATTGCAAACAATTCTTCCTCCCATACATTAAGCCTATTCAGATAAAAGGAAATATCCTGTGCTAGCATCTCACATAAAATAATCCTTCAATATCGAAAGTAAGAGCCGGTATCTCCTGAATTAAAAACACAAACAGGAAAAATATTCAAGTCTTTTAAAATAAAAACCACTTAAAATTAGCATTTGTACCACTTGTAGCATACATAGAAATTTCACTGGTGCTAAATGTTAATATTTTCCCAAAGGTTCATTAAGTTTTTTTCTAAGTAATGGAAATAAGGCAATTTTATCTGACACCACCACCTTCCTCCCACTTAGAAGCCCTTCTGCTTGTCCCAAGAGAGAGAAGAGCTGACAGATCATACATAAATAAATAAAGCAGAGAAACATTTACAAAATTTATGGAAACAGAAATGGAGGTCCATGTAATCTAAAAGCTGTACAGTGCAGGTACAATACTTAGAGGATGACTTGAAAATATGCTTCCCTTCTGAGAATAAACATAATCAGGTGATGTTGCTTCATAGTTTTTAGTATTTCACAACTGCACTGCCTTATGTAAATGCTAAAACACTGGTTTTTTGTGTTGATTCAATATTCCAAGTTACTCCAGCTAAGACACTTATCTCCAGAATTTTAACTGATCAAGAAACTTCATATAAGGAAGGAAATCTTTTTAGGACAACTTGGAATTCTAATCTAGGTTAAGATGTTCATAACTACTGTATTTTTTTTTCCATCCACTATCTCCTGCCATAAACCTAAATTTTAGGATCTTTTGAATTATTATTTGTTGGTTTCATCTTTGGAATGAGTCATCATTATGTTTGTGGCTTCAACACCATGAAAACCAAAGCAATGATAACATGATAACAATAACAGATATATGGAATCAGTGTAAATAAAAATGTTTGTATCTGGATCAGTTTGAAAGCAATACATATTTTCTAGCTTTTATAACTTAATATTGCACATCAGTAAAAAAATGTTTTATATCACTTTGAATAACCAGCTTTCTATTAATGTTAAATGAAATTTATTTGACATCTAGAAATCAGGAATCTTTCCCCAGAAAAATGAGATAACTTTGTTCTAGTTTCAAAACTTAATCTAGTAATGTAAAAATACAAATAATGTTGATACTTATTTTTAATTTCCAGCTATATAGCATTTTTATTAATCAAAATCCAACAGTAAATAGCTTTCATCTTCTGTATAGTAAATAAGTTATATAATTAGAATACATAAATATAATTAAATCTTGATTTATATAGGATAAACATATTTCATTCAGTGTAATTTAGCCAAGTTCCTTTGGTTGGAACTCAGACAAAAAAGGAGAGTTTATGACCTTTGGAAGAAGGTACAAGCAACTCAGGAGGATTACAAGGAAGTCATGAGGTTATTGAGGGAGAAATTAAGAAGGGCCAAAGCCCAACTAGAACTTAATCTGGCCACTGCCACAAAACACAATTCAAAATATTTCTAGAAATTCATTAGCAACAAAAGGAGGGCTAAGGAGAATCTCCATCCTTTATTGGATGTGTATGGAAATACTGTGACCACGGAAGAGGAAAATGATGAGGTACTTAATGCCTTCTACGCTTCAGCCTTTTATAGTAAGACGAGTTATTCTTCAGGCACCCAGCTCCTAGGCCTGGACAACAGGGACAGGCAGCAGAACGAAGCCTCCATAACTGAAGGGGAAATGATCAGTGACTTGCTGCACCACTTAGATAAACACAAGTCTATGGTGCCAGATAGAGTCCACCCAAGGGTACTGATGGTTCTGGCAGAAGTGCTCACCAAGTCACATTCCATCATTTACCAGCAGTCCTGGATTGCTAGGGAGATCATTGTTGACTGGAGGTTAGCAAATGCAACACCCATCTACAAGAAGAGCCAGAAGGAAGATCCAGGGAACTACAGGCCTGTCAGCCTGATCTCGGTGCTGGGGAAGGTGATAAAGCATTATATTGAGTTCCATCACACAGCTGGCCCATAGAAGAAAATATGGCCCAGCTAGCATTGGTTTATGAAAGGCAGGCCCTGCTTGTCTAACCTGATCTTGTTCTATGACAAGGTGACCCTCTTAATGGATAATGGAAAGGCTGTGGATGTTGTCTACCTAGACTTTAGTAAAGGATTTGACATCAATATCAACAGCATTTTCCTGGAGAAGCTGGCAGCCCATGGCTTAGACAGGTGCAGTCTTCACTGGGTAAGAAACTGGCTGGCTGGCTGGACACAAAGGGTGGTGATGAACAGAACTAAATTCAGCTGGCAGGTAGTCACAGGTGGTGTTCCCGAGGACTCTGTTTTGGGGCTAGTTCAGTTTAATATCCTAATCGATGATCTGAAGGAGGGGATTGATTATAGCCTCAGTAACTTTGCAGACAACACTGAGTTGAGTGGGAGTGTTGATCTGCTTGACAGTAGGGAGACTCTGCAAAGGAATCTGGTCAGGCTGGATTGATGGACTGAGGCCAATGGGATGAGGTTCAGCAAGACAGGCCAAGTGCCAGGTCCTGCACTGGGGTGACAACAATGCCATGCAATTCTGTAGGCTTAAGGCAGAGTGGCTGGAAAGGTGCCTGATGGAAAAGGACCTGATAGTGTTGGTCAACAGCAGCTGAAGATGACCCAGCAGCATGTCTAGGTGGCCAAGAAGGCCAACAGCATTCTGGCCTGTATCTGAAATAGTGTGGCCAGTAGGACTATGGCAGTGATCGCTGCCTAGACTAGGCACTCATGAAGCTGCACTTCAAATACTGTTTTGGGCTCCTTACAAGAAGCACATTGAGTAGCTGGAGCATGTCCAAAGAAGGGCATGATACTGGCAAAAGGTCTAGAGAACCAGTCCTATGAGGAGCAGCTGAGGGAACTGGGGTTGTTCAGTCTGGAGAAAAGGAGGCTGAGATGAGACCTTATCTCTCTACAATCACATGTAATGAGATTGTAGTGAGGTGGGGTCAGTCTTTTCTTCCAAGGAACAAGCAATAGGACAAGAGGAAATGGCTTTGATTTGTACCATCGTAGGTTTAGATCGGATATTAGGAAAAACTTCTTCACTGAAAGGGTTGTCAAGCATTTGAGCAGACTGTCCAGGGAAATGGTTGAGTCTATGATTCTATGATTGTCCCTGAGATGTATAGGTGTGGTGCTTAGGGATGGTTTAGTGGTGGATCTGGTAAAGCTAGGTACTGACTAAATGATTCTATGATTATATGATAAAAAAAACAACACTATAAATTCTCTGGATATGATCCAGTTCCTTCCAAATCTACCAGAATAACTTTATCACTGCATTGCAAAACTGGTTATTTTACCTAGTTTTCAGAAATTATTTTTTTTTTAGAACAGCATTAGAAATATGGTATTTCTTAGAAGCAAGGAAAGTGATGTACATTTTATACAGAATTGGTTAATCATCATTATTATCTAGAACAATAGATAGGACAGCAGAACTAAACACTTCCAAAGTATTCAAGATCAATCAGCTGTGTTTTGTTTAAGGAGTCTGCTCAAATTTTGTGCTTTTACATGGAAAAGCACTAAGAACTTTGAAAGCAGAACAGTAACACTGAGCCTGTCCTAAAACATTTTTTTTTTCATGCTGAGAAATACATATTCACCTACGTATGTGATATTCTTACCAGGAAACCATACATGGGTTAAAACTTGATACACCTTGACATATCCTCACTTATAGCCAAGAATGCATGAAAGTGGCAAAGAGATACTGAGGAACTTAGCTGCATTCTACTGAAAGCTTTGCACTTAGGAAATCAACAGGAAAAAAAGTCACAGGAAGCCTTGGCATCTCTTTACTTTTTAAATTTTTTTTTAAAAATTTTCATTCTGAAAATGAGACTGCAAAAGTGTGGTCTACCCTTGAATGCTCTATGCATTTTAAGCTTATCTTGGCAAAAGAGCAAATCTGATCTAGGATTTTTAAAATAAGCGCTTGCTAAGGTAGTATTCCTTAACATCTTGGGAATATGATGAAGTTCATCTTGAGACATTCATCACTGATTTTCACTGATGATTTTAATATAAAGTTGTGAGTGGTTTTTCCATCTAAAATAATCTCTATTTTTTCAAGCTGCATGTTAGGGTAAAACTGGAGCATCAAAAATCTGGAAGACGAATATAAATTCAGACCAGTATGTTTGAGATATAGTGAGAATGGAGATAAATTGGCATTAGAATTTGATATCCTACATATAAAACACATGCTCAGTCCATCATATTCACATTGTTAATGACTGTAATTATTGCTGTCACAAAGCAGTATCTTGAAAAGCATTCAGCTTCTTATCTGAACAAAACTACCCAGCTGAAAATTGTCAGGACCATTTTAATTGTATATTGCATACCTCTCTTTTATTTCTCTTTCTTTTGGTGAGAAGGGGAAACAAGTTGTAAATTGAATTTTACCAGTGTTGAGGCTCCTATTAAGCCAAAGATCTTCTTAGTACTAACAGAAGAGTTTTTCTCCTACTAAATATACTTGTAAAAACAGCAACGTTCTGGGATCTTGTGGCCTTACTACCTTCCTCTTGCAAAGTCTAAGAAGGCAAAGAGCAACGAATTTCACACTTCAATTAGATTATTACACAAAGCTCCTAGAAATAAAGAGGCAAGAAAAGAAGTACTTTTCTTTGACTATTTAGTGCATGGAAGTAACGCATTATCTTAAACTAAAGGTGATATATCTAAAGCAAGGGTCAATGTGATTAAGTTCTGTGAATTGAAATTAATTGACATCTACTTGTGCGTAATTTCTTAGTTAAGTTCTTATTTATGTACCAGTGGAAATATTATATGGATGGAAGGCTAGAAAATGTACATGTGGGTTTCAGTCTACTCATTTCTCTAGGCTTTTATACCAGTTCAATTTCATCATTCTTTCTATTTTGTTACTCCCAATTCTAACCAATGTTTTTTCTCTGATCTGTTTTTCAAATTACTCTTTAAAATTCCTCACTCCTACTAAGTGCAGAAATACTTTTACAAAAGAGAGCATTTTAAAATAGAGGTAGAATCAAATATTAGAATTCACATTTTGGACATCAAAGTTTTCTAAAACAATATAAAAAATATTTGCCAGATCCATTAGTTTTTATGGACAAGTATTCAGAACAAGTTTACAATAGAAACTTTACTGATATAGTTTTGCTTCTGAGTGTGATCCAGGTAAAGATTAGTCAGTTGTTTCCATTAATGTGGAATGGATTATGACCTACTGGTGCATTATTTAATATACATACGAATTTTGCAATGAATAATTTATTTGCTGCATATTTCACCCCCTAGAAAAGAGACACTCGAAGTTACTTTACCTTGTTTGAGTATGCATCTGTCACTAAAAAACCCCTATCCTATATTTTATTTTACACTACACAGTGCTTTATATTACTTCAACACTTCCATTACTACATCATCAGTATTTCAATGGGATTATGAAGCAACAAGCTTTTCTTCTAGCTGTTTATAGAACACTAAACTTTGCATCAAAAGTTTTAGCAACCCAGTAAGGGCTTCTTACTGACCTATATTAAAAGTTACACTGTTAAGAATAGTGATCTTTTGATTATATTAATTTTTTGGACTTCATGAGCTCAAGGAAATACTTGATCTCTATTATTACACAGTTTGCAGGAATATACAAGTAGGCGAAATTGCATAACTGCAAGGTAACAACTAGGTAGCAGTAACTTTTTATGGTCTGCTGATGTAAACGAGCAAACATGGTTGCATCCCAAAACATAAGTGTGATAATCTATGGAAATAACTGGGTGATATCCATTAAATTACTTTTCAGTCTCAAAATTTGGCAGGAAGTTTTCATCTCTCTCTTGTAACTTTTTCTATGGGGGTGGAAAATGCATGTTGTCTCATGAAGTTGCAGATCCCTTGAGCACAGCTTTTCATCACTTTATATTCTCCTGAAACTCTGCTCACTCTATTTAAAATCAAATTATCATATTAATTGACCCCTTCCAACTCTAATTTCAACAGCTGTGCTTACTTCCCTATGACTGAACATGTATTGATTGTCCTTTGCATATAAGTTTAAGTATACAACCAATAATCTGTTTATGCACAGATTTCTAATGTAGTGGCTTTCATTAGCTTCCTCCATCTATGACCAAGTGCTCATTTCACTCATTTACTTCCCTGTTGAAATGAAGCTCTAAGACTTTTGTTCAGGAGGAATAACAAAGTTAAGACTGAACTGGACACATTCTTGAGCAACCTGTTCTGCATAAACATGCTTTGATCAGTGGCTGGACTAGGTGGCCTTAAGAGGCTCCTTCCAATCTAAATCATTCTATGATTACATGATTCTATAATGCTATATGTCTTTATTTTCTCTTTGGCCCTTTCACATTTATGTGCACATACTAAATGTACTGAGCATGTGAACTTGTCTTGTTTATCATCAGTCTTTAGTTATTTCTGTTTAATGTATTAAAGGATACTTGGAAACTGTAGTGCAAATACTGTAGTGTAATACCGTAGTACAGACCTGTTTAAATAACTGAAACTAGGCAGGCACTCACGTGTAATAGCAGCCACATTTTTAGAGCTAAATGGTCAGTCTGAAGTCTTCACAGCAGGAGGCATTAAGTCATCAGGAAGATAGTGGAGAGGGGACAAATAGAAGTGTAAAGAATTTGGGATATGAACAAGTAAGTGGCATCTCCTTGCTATTAATAACTGATAGGTACTGCTTCCCTCCTGTAATCCTTGCTATATATAAAGGCCTTACTACATCAAAGAAGAAGTTTAACTAACAGGATTGTTGCATTCAAAATAAACAATAGAATTTAATACCTTACCTATATATGGGGGCCTTCAAGAGGGTTGGTGAAGGTCTCTTTATAGTGTCAGGCAGTGATAGGACTAGGGGTAATGGACACAAGCTTGAGGAAGATAGATTTAGGTTGCGTGTTAGGAAGAAGTTCTTCACCATGAGGGTGGTAAGACATTGGAACAGGTTGTCAGAGAGGTGGTGGAAGCCCCATCCCTGGAAGTTTTTAAAGCCCGACTGGATGGGGGTCTGAGAGACCTGATTTAGTGGGAAGTATCCCTGCCTGTGGCAGGGGTGTTGTAACTAGATGATCTTTAAGGTCCCTTCCAACCCTGACAATTCTATGAGTCTGTATTTTCATTCCTATTAGCAAATACTACCACCTTTAAATATGCAATTCAAACAGGGATCACTAGATGTAGCTTCCCTAGATTAGATCCTAGAAGTGCTCTGGATTTGTTTCAGACATGGTGGTGTCACCAAAAAAGTACCTTTGTTTTCAGAAATAAGCTGCATTCTTGTTTGAAAGAATAAACTCTTCTAGCAATGCTCTATTCTAGGGCTGCAATATGCCTCATACTGGTTAAATCGGCAAAGGAAAGTTGACATCCTCATGTCAGCATGTACTAACCTTCTTTCAAATCATTTTACCAAGTGACATAGAGTCAGGTACCTTTCTTCATTAAATTCTTGCCTTCTACTACCAAAAAATTTAGTTTTGGAGCTTATCCATCACGACAACCTATTTAGCACTCAAGTGGCTATGCCGTCTTTCCATCTTCCTCTCACATATACAGTTTCAGCATACATAAACTCACAGGTTTCTCATTCATCTGCTAGCTTTAAAGTCTTCTCTAACAGAGGAGCATTGTGTAGTTAAAATTGTTGAAGATGATGCTTTGGTTTTGGCTGCAATAGGGTTAATTTTCTTCACAGTAGTTAGTTGGGGTCTATGTTTGAGATTTGTGCTGGAAACAGTGCTGACAATTCAGAATGTTTTTGTTATTGCTGATCAGTGCTTACACAGCATCAAGACCTTTTCTGCTTTTCAACCCACCAGCAGGCAGACTGGAAGTGCACAAGAAATTGGGAGGGGACAGAGCTGGGACAGCTGGCCCCAACTGAGCAAAGGACAGCTAGTCAGTATTCAAGGATCACCTTCTCTGTGTCCATGAGCAAAGTGTACCAACAAAAAGGAAGGCAGGAGAGAATGCTAGGAGACCTGCCTGGATAAGTAAGGAGCTCCTGGACACACTGTCTCACAAAAAAGAAATTTTATAAGGAGTGGGAAAAAGGGCAGCTAGATTGGGGGGCTTATAAGGAAGCTGTGCGAGCAGCAAGAGACTTGATTAGAAAAGCTAAGGCTCAGTTAGAATTAAATCTGGCCAGAGAGATCAAAGGGAATAGCAAAAATTTCTATATTAATGGTAAAACAAAGACTTGGGAAGGTATGGACCCCCTCAGAAAGGAAACGAGTCAACTGGCAATGAGTGATATGGAGAAGGCTGAGGTTCTCAATGACTTCTTTGCTTCAGTCTTCACTGGCAAGGGCTCCAACCACACTCCTGAGGTCACAGAAAATAATGGCAGGGGCTGGAAGAAAAAACTGGCCATTGTAAGTTAAGATCCATTTTGTGGTCACCTGAAGAATCTGAAAGTATACAAGTCCATGGGACCTGATGGGATATACCCATGGGTACAGTGGGAACTAACAAATGAGGTTGCTAAACTGCTCTTCTATTACATTCCAAAAGTCATGGCAGTCCGGTGAAGTCCCCACTGACAGGAAAAGGGGAAACATAACCCCCAATTTCAAAAATGGAAATAAGGAAGATCCAGGGAACTATAGGCCAGTCAGTCTCACCTCCGTGCCCTGTAAGATCATGAAATTGATCCTTCTGGAGACACTGCTGAGGCAGAAGAATGATGAAGTGATTGGTTACAATCAACATGGCTTCACCAATGGCAAATCGTGCCTGACTAACCTGGTGGCCTTCTATGAAAAGGTTGCAACATCAGTGGGCAAGGGAGAAGCAACTGACATCATTTACCTGGACCTGAGCAAAGCCTTTGACACTATTCCACAAGACATCTTGGTCTCAAAACTGGTGAAATATGTGTTTGATGGATGGAGCACTTGGGTGGGTAAAGAACTGTCTTGACAGCCGCACCCAAAGAGTGGCTGTCAATGGGTCCATGGCCAAATGAAGGCCAGTGACTGGTGGAGTCCCTCATGGATCAGTACTGAGACCAGTCTTGTTTAACATCTTTGTCAGTGACACAGACAGTGGCATTGAGTGCACCCTCAGCACGTTTGCTGACGACACCAAGCTCTGTGGTGCAGCTGATATGCTCGAGGGAAGGGATGCCATCCAGAGGGACCTTGAGAGTCTGGAGATGTGGGCCCATGGCAACCTCATGAAGTTCAACAAGAACAAGTGCAAGGTCCTGCATCTGGGTCGGGGCAATCCCAAGCACCCATATAGGCTGGTCAGTGACTGGCTTGAGAGCAACCCTGAGGAAAAGGACTTGCGGGTACTTGTGGATGAGAAGCTCAGCATGAGCCACCAGTGTTCACCTGCAGTCCAGAAAGCTAACAGTATCCTAGGCTACATCAAGAGAAGCGTGGCCAGCAGGTCAAACAAGGTAACGCTCCCCCTCCACTCCACTCTCGTAAGACCCCACCTGGAGTACTGTGTCCAGCTCTGGATTCCCCAGTACAAGGAAGACATGGACATGTAGGAACGCATCCAGATAAGGGACACAATGATGATCAGAGGGCTGGAGCAGCTCTCCTAT
>VWZO01012118.1:725-46155 GCA_013396975.1 Bucco capensis
CCTCCTATAATCACAGGGCCTGACCGCCGGCACAAGCTGCCAGACACATAAATCAACCACCCCTCCTTATCAAAAACCTTCCGCTCCCCCCTTACTTTCACCCTGGGAAGGGGGAGACGTACAAATACCAGAGGGGCCTTTTTTCTCTAAGGGGAAAAGCCGAGTCCAGAGGACAGCTGCAGGAGAGCAGGAAGAAGGAAGAGAGAGGGCGGAACCAGGAAAAACCAGTTTCTTATATAGACTACATATGTCCTTCTCCACGTGACACAGCTGTTCCTTTTCATTTGTTCCTGCATGCTTACAGGCTTCAGTCCCACTGCGCAGCTGCGACTTTCATTTTCCTTATCAGTTCCTCCCGGCGAATTCTTTCATGGGCCAAGGAAGGCGGGGGGAAAGAAAAAAAAAGAGATTCAGCTCTCATCTTCTTAAAGAGGAAATGTCTCTCTTCAAAGGGAATATGACGTACAGAAGATCCTTAATGTCTCTTTCTTTTCAATTTTAGTCACCCTATGACACAATCAAAGAGTGAAAGTTTTGAGCAATTGAAAGATAACATGCATTGTGATTTCTTTTCTCATTACAGTCCTTGTGGAAAGCAAGGACACTTCCAAATCAAGTCCAATCTAACCTCACGGTAAGCAGCTCCACTGTATTTTTCCAAACCAAAGATACTCGTGACAGTGCTCTCATGTTCTGATGTTTTTTAATTACACTGGTCTGAAACTTGCCTGCTCAGGGTCTAAGTGTAGTCTTCTATAGATACCACAGATAAGGCTCTGCCATTTAACTTCCCTTTTCAGTCCAAATCCTCAATGCAGTAACAGCCACTTCTGTTCCTGATATTTAACACATTCAGCTCTTTACCCACTTCCCTTCTGCTTCTTTCGTTCTAGAAGATGCTCCTTTCTATTCCCCTAATTTTCTCCTATAAGCAGTAGAAAGGAAAAGATTTGACTTTATCAGAAAACTCATTTTTCTCCAAACTCCTTTCTCAGTTCTGAACATGCATGAACTAGAGAGCATAGAAAGTGCTCTAGGAACCCAAACCTTCCAGACATCAGGCTGTGCTCTCCCGTCAAATCCAATTTTGCCCAGTAACAGGGGTTTAGTTTAAAATCCACAAAACTTAACATGTTCTTACGAACATCAGAATTTATAACTGGGATGTAACTAGATGCCTTATAGAAGAACACAAGGGGCTGTAAGATCTTTAAGTAGTTAATGTTGCACAATCACAAGCGAAGGAACCTCAGTCACACTCTCTGACCTGTGCTGTACACAAAGTCAAACCAAACCAGCCTGTTTGCCAATGTTTGCCAATCTGTTTTGCCAATGCCTATGAGTATCACTGAAAGTATTAAATACAAGCAGACACATTTCTGGCTTGCAGGAAATAGAAGCTCCCCATTGTCACTGGCTAAACTTAAGTAAGAAGCAAAATACATTACTACTAAGAAACTGGATTCTTAATATCCATCAATCATCTGACTTCCATTTGTAAAAGCCCTGAAATAGATGTGCTTGTATGCTTACAAATCCCAGGACATTTTTCCATTTCCTTGGCATAAAAAGAAAAGCTTTCTAAAATTACTTTTCTGCAGCACCATCCCTATTAGATATCTTGCATGGTCCACCAAACATCTCTCTAAATGCATAGCAGCAGACCACTAGCCTTCTTTAACAATTACATCAAGAGTGAAGAGCTACTTTTTTGTACTATACTTTGAAAATACAAAGCTCTGCATTACCACATGGTACCACTGGGATCAAGACCAGAAAAGGAACCTGGTGGCTGGCAGAAGCATAGGCAAAGTACCCCAGGCTTACCACCAATGCCCCTGACACCCATCAACGCCCTAGTCCACACATACCTAAGCCTCTGCAGAGGCATTGTCATTCTCAGAGCAGTACCAGGCAAGAACCCTTTGGCTCACAGCTTGTGTAAAAGCTGTGGCCACCTGCCTTGCACTGCACTGCGGTTCCCCACAGCAGGATGACTACCTACTAGGGCTCACAGGAACTCCCACTGACACACAGCTGGCCAGCTTCATCAGAATGTCAACATCAGAGCAGAGAGAAGAGAGAGTCAGTCTAAGAAAACGAGTGTTTAATCAGGAAACAAGAAGAGACAAGGGATAAGAAACTGATTACAGGAGAGTAATATCCCAGCCAAAAGAAACACGATTGTACAACTCGGACCAACCAGGATCAAAACACCCTATGAGCCAGCAATGTCCACTGATAGACACGCCTAAGAGCGAGCCCAAGCACTTCTGGTAGTCGCCAGGTAGCTCAGCGCAAGCATGGACTCTGACTGCCCAAGCTCCAGCTTCTGCCCTCAGCAGGTGCTGCACAAAGCCACAGAGGTGGCCCTGGCCCTGCTACTCCAGTCTCAGGTTCTCTCAATGGGAGGTGCTGAAAGGAAAGGAGGGAGCACTGGCTGTGCACAGCAGTCCCAGCCTCTCCCAACAAGAGCTAGTACGTGGAGTAAGAGAAGCCCATACAAAAAAAAAGTTTACATATTTATAAATGCCAAAATAAATATTTAAGACAGAATCCCTCACCCCTCTAACACGTGCATAATCACACTGCAAACTGCTCGCAGGACAGCCTCCAGGGGCTCAAGGAAAAAAAGCAGTGACTACACCACAGGGCAGCCAGCTCAACTTCCTTCTCATTTCCTGATGCTTCTGAAGCCTGCAGCCCACTGAGAAGGAGGAGGAAGAGGGAGCAAAGCAGAGCGCCAACACGCAACAGTGCTGGAGAGGAATGTTATGGTATAAATACATCAGATCAGTGGTTTCCAACAAGTTAAAACTAAAATAAGAAAGACACCCGAAAGAAGGATGGTGTAAATGGAACTACAACTATGCAGGGCAAAGAGTTGTGTGTCCATGGAGTTCCGCCTGTTGTCACGGTGAGAAGGTGGTCATTTCCAGAGAAACTCTTTGCCACAGCTCCTTCGTCTGCTTGCTGCGCTTTAGGTTCTGGAGAATATCATTGAACTGCATCATGCCCATGGGAGTCAGGCAGAAGGCGCTTCTGGCGCTGCGGATGGCATTCACAAAGTCATCATAGTCAGCTGGAGTGAGATGGATCATCCGATGATGGATGTACTGTATGAGAACATGGAAAGAACCTTAAGTTATTTGCTCACCCACCCTCATGCTGGTGACACTCAGAGAAAGGCTAAAGAGCTTCCATAGCAGTATGTCACACAATCCTGTGTTACTGTAACAAGAGGTCCCAAGACTTAGAGGCCCTGACAGAGGTGAGCTAACTCAAAAGACAGCAATGCTATATCTTACAATCTAACATGGCCAAGGCAAATGTCCCCTCAGAGCACCAAAATGCACTACGCAGCATCAGTAGGTGTTCTCTCCTTCACAAGCACCAACTTGTGCCATAGCACAGTGCAAAAGGTCCAGCTAACCCTCTACCTCACCACCCACTAGCATCTAACTCATAACCATGCATTCTGCATGGGGGTCAGAATGTTCACTGGACATCTCCTTTGCTAAGGGGTATGGAAGGAGTAAGTATTCCACTGTTGCTACAAAATATCTCTAGGCTTAGCACTGTCACTTCCATTAGCTTTTCAACTAAGGCCTCAAAACTGCAGGGCCAGCTTTTGAGGAATCTATTTCCCTGACGTAACTCAGAAAATTAGCTCAAGTGAAGAAGCTGTCCTATCTCAAAAATGTCACATTGGTGATAGGACAGATGATTCAACCTGAACAGTATGCCTATAGATCACCCCTCTGCCCTCTGATCATTTATTAAAAAGAAACAGATACATGTGGGGCATCCTGTTTACACTGCTTTAAGGAATAGGCAGCTCTGGTATTCCAGCTGGCTCACTGAAACACACTTGTCCTGGTTTCAATAAATCCTGAGATTTATTTATTGATCCATACTGGTAGTTGACCAAGTCACTTCCACTATCAATGGCAGCACTGGCACACCAGACAGCCATGCCAGGGCTTCATAACAAGGGGAAGACAGGCTACAAACAAGGGAAGAAAAGCATAAAAAGACAGGCTAAGAAGGGAGGTGGACAGGGGCTTCAAAACATAACAAAGAAAAAGTACAGAAGTTAAAAGTTATGGGTTTCCAAGCACTTGGAGGAAGAAGGAGGACAGTGAACACAGAGCCACCCCATCCTTTGTGGTGAGCAGAGGAAGTGATAGGCCCACACACACACACACACACACACACACACAGGCAGTACTGGCAAGGCAGGCAATGGCCTGGTAGCTTTGTGAGGCAAGAAGACAGGCTACACATTACCTGCATGTAAGCCTGCTGGCACCTCTGCACCAACTGGTGGAAGGCTGGGGTGCGCAGATGGTTGTGCACATGGGCAGGGTTGAGCCTCTGTAGAGCTTCCATGATTATCTCCTGGAGCACAAAAGGGCTCAGCACCCCCTTGGCTGCACCGACACAAAACTGATGCACATAGTTTACACCTGTACAGGAAAAAGTTAGAACAACAGTATTAAAGTTAAGAGATACACAAGAAATCAAGTACTTCCCAGCAAGAACTTGGATTTGGAGTACTTTCTTCTCAGAGTGATATATTCTCCAACAGGCTTGAGGGAGATAGTCTAGCAAACTCATGGGGATGAAATCATTCTGATACATTCATCGGGTCTGAGTAGACACCAGGTACCACCTCAGTCACTGACGTTCCCAGTTCACCTGTCTTCAAAAGTTGTAAGAAAGAAAACTGGTATGGCAAAGTAACTACAGAGGCAAGGATACATTGCACCTCCTCTCACTGATACACTGAGCACCTGTTATACAAGGTCTTCACAGAATATGTAAATATACGTAAGAAAGAGGAATACCTAAAAAGTGGAAAGGGAAAAGAAAAATTTGTTATAGAATGGAAGAGATACAAGCTCTAAGCCCTGTCAAACCCCATATGCTTCATCCAGTGCCTGAAAACTCAACAGCATGCCTACAGAACCCAGAAATGGGACAATTGCTTGGATGAAAGATCTTCTCAAACATTCTCAGAAATGGGATCAGATATCAGGCTCACCCAGTGTTCAAAGTTTCACTCATTGGAGTTCTTTTTCCCACCATGGTCCAAAACCCAGCAAGTGGACTTCTGTTGAAGTACTGCTCTGAGCCTTACCTAACTTTGCAGCTAACCCAAGGAGCCATTTTACATCTTCTGTGTAGGGTGGGCTGCGGGAGAAGTTGTTGGGATGGTCGTTGTGAGCTCTTCGGCCAAGCATCTCCAGAGCCAGCATCCCTGTGAGAAAGGGGCAGCCAGAGTCAAGTAGCACTTCTGCCCAGTAAGACTTTAGTCTACGCTCACTGCAACACAACTTGATCGGCCTGCCCTTCATCAGCAGAAAACTCCCCAGCTGCAAAGAGTTCAGAGCAAAACAAAAGGCCCATCTTGGAGCCTGTCATCACAGGTAGTATCTGCAAGAATATCTGGATCTGCTGCTCCAGGCTGGAGCCATCACACCTCAATAGAGCTGCAAAGAGACACTCCACCAGCACCTACAGCAGGATCAAGCAGATAATCCCAAAGGCTGCACTACAAGAGGTGTCTGAAAGCAATGCATTTGCTCCAAATTCTGCAACAGAGAAGCTACCCAAATTAACCTATTCAGCTGCAAAGATAATAGGCCAACACTGAGCTGCATTATTGTCAATTTGCACTTATTCCATTACAGTTCTTCACACAAATCCTACCATTTAAAAATTTTTAAAACATCAATAGGCACTATGTTTTGATTTCCAGACCCTCTTCCCTGCCTCTCTTTCTCAGTTATTCAGGCTATTAAACACCTTTCATGTCTTACCACTTACCACTGTGACATTTCCAATGACATCTGCACCCCTTTCTGGCTAACAAGTACTTCTCCAGCTTTCAACAAAAACACTCGTGTAACTTCTAGATAACCTTCCTTCTGTTTTCTTGCTGTTTCTCTTTGTTTGCTGCCCTGTGCTGGTTTGCTTATCTTAGAGACTCCCTTTTCCCTCCTCAGTTGTATCCACTGGGTCAGACCATGACTATGCACGGGTAGTTTACTGCAATCTAAGCTCAGTCAGAAATACCAAAACATCCTTCTACCAAGGGCAGATCAAGCAGATCTAGTTCCTCATCACTAGTGTGAATGTGAAAAGAATGCTAATTACATACCCACTTTCCACAAAATATAAGTTCCCTCCATGTCAGTCTTCAATAACCTAGCTAGAAAGGCACAGGACACATCCCTCTGTGCTTCTGAAGACACAACTGGTATTACTAAACTGTAAGTGTGCCTTCACCATCCATGAGCCGTAGGAGCCATTTTTTCACATAGTCACAACTTGCACAACCACATCCTCAGAGCCCTGTGCAAATTCCTTCTGAAAGCCAAGACACTTTCCGGTTCTATCCACTTAGCTTTCTCTTCTACTCTGATGGGTCTCAACAGCAACTGTTCAATCTTCTATTGCTTTATCTCCATTTTTAGCCTCCACATATGATCAAGAACTGGCTTTCCCCAGGTAAGATGCCATCACCCCCAAGAGGTGCAGTAGCAAATTGTCAAATGACAGTGAAAACGTGCAGCCCTGCCCCGAATCCCTCTCAAGGGAGTCACAGAAACCCACTTGGCTGTCCTTACCAACTCGGTATGCAGAGTGGAGGTAGTGCAGACCCTGGGGGCTCACAGGCTGACTGTGCTGCTCATCCTCGGCAGGAAAACCCCCTGTAACAACGGAGTTGGGCTGTGAGGACAGAGTTGTCAAGGAAGCCCCCTGAATCGCTGGGAACGTTGATCCTGCATGGACACTTCCTACTGAAGAGAGCAAAACAGCAGCATTAGCACCCACCAACAGCCTAAAAGAAGGTTTTGTTTGGCCATCACCTCCCTCACCTGACCACCCCCTGCCACTCTATTGTTCTGTTCTCTTAAACAGAACAATACAGCAACCAAAACCAACAGACTTACAACTGAAATACAGTGGGCTAGGAATATCACTATTTTGTTTGCGCGCTGGGCCCAAAGGGGCCTGTTCATCTCTTTTGCAGTATATCAGGAAGATGCATATCATCCATCTTTCACAGGTCAACACATGTCAACTCAAAGGTCTTTGTTATTTTTAAATTACATGTTTGGTTCTGGTTGCTAATCCAAGGATGCAAGCATGTGCATGTCTACACCTGATAAGAAACTGCTGAGGAAAATCATTGATCAGGAACAGTATTAAGTCACTCAAAGATCAAGTCCAGCAATGTGAGGTTCCTCCACTTCTGCTGTAAGACAGCTATCACTCCATCCAGCTACCATGTGGGAAGAGCATTTGCACTTATTCCATTACAGTTCTTCACACAAATCCTACCATTTAAAAATTTTTAAAACATCAATAGGCACTATGTTTTGATTTCCAGACCCTCTTCCCTGCCTCTCTTTCTCAGTTATTCAGGCTATTAAACACCTTTCATGTCTTACCACTTACCACTGTGACATTTCCAATGACATCTGCACCCCTTTCTGGCTAACAAGTACTTCTCCAGTTTTCAACAAAAACACTCGTGTAACTTCTAGATAACCTTCCTTCTGTTTTCTTGCTGTTTCTCTTTGTTTGCTGCCCTGTGCTGGTTTGCTTAACCTGTCACCTTAAGATATTTAGCTAGTATGGGAAAAATCAAGAAAAATCACAGGAAAATCCATTATGTTGTACCACCTACACTTGTACAGGCAGCAGTTAACACTGAGCCACTAAGCTGTGCTCCCACAAGGAGCTCAAGTTTATCTAACTTGCCCTCCTCTCAAGAACGGTACAGGTAGGAAAAGCCAAGATTTGCCTGAGAATTCCAGAGCAGAGATGCCATTAGGTGTGTTCATACTGTGGTCCTTATTTCATGGCTTCCTGTGGTTGTACTACATCAGCTTAGGCAACGCTCCAAGTTCTGATTTTTCTTCTTTCCCGGCAACCTCCAGCTTTTTGCTTTTTTCCTAAAATGTTTACTAGTGAAAAGTTGAATATCTGAGAAAAACATGCCTCCCAGGAAAGATCTGTCTGATCCCCTCACTAAGCAGGCACAGGGTGCCAAACAACCCACAAAGTGGGACAAAATCTATGCTGCATTTGAAGTCTGGCTAAGGAGAATAATACATAAGAATGATCTGAACTGTCACCAGAGCTCAAGAGTCCTGACATGACTCTGTACTCCAGGAACACTGAAACAGTATTTTCAGAACTGAAAACAGAAGTTTATGCAACCCATAAACAATGGCTACTGGAAAGGGTGGGGTTGCTTTTTCCTTTCATTATGAAGTGCTCCAGGATCAGTTAGCAGTTCTGGAAGATTCATAGCTCTTTGAAGGAGCACAGAAATGGTTTCTCACAATTAAGAGTCACAGCATCAGCCCAGATTAAGGTTGTCAGCAAAGGATGCTCTTCAGATCCAGAGGCCTTCAGGACTATTTTGTTAGCTCTTGTGGTGGCTTTTTAGCATCAAAACGCAAGATAAAAATAACTGAAAAGATTCTTCTGATAATCTGGATATGAAGGAGGCCAACACAGCTCTTAAGTGTTTTTCCACGTACCAGTCTTCCAGCACCTGGTAAACATACAAACAGGTAAACTTTACAGCCTCTCCCAGTGAGGGGTAAGAGAGCTTGGGTCAACCACGACCCACTGGTGCAAAACCTCATGACAATGACAGCATGTCCACAGTTCAGCCAACATCTGGTATTCCAGTGCTGCACACTACTTGATGAGTCTTCACCATCACTCCAGCCCAAATATAATATATGAGCAATCATTCAGATTGCTATTGACATGAACCTGCCAAAACACCAGTCGTCCCTACAGAAATTCCGTATTTTGGGTACTGGCTGCTGCCAATCTTACTGGGCAGGAGAGACATCCGTTAGTGCTACTGTAGCATAAGCTTGCCTGCTTCCTGCACTCTCTATTCATCTGACTCACAGGAACTACAAGAGCCCACTCAAGATCATCTATGCCCACCTTGTCCAAAGGAGAGGAGGGGAATAAAGCTCTAATAAGGTAGGAGTCAGGAAGGCCAGGAGGGCTCCAAACACACTTTAGTCCAAGAGGCCAAAATAATCTCATACTAGAAATTCAGCTAAACAGAAGCTCCACTAGTTGAATCAGGACCCCTTATGAATCTCAGTACATATTTTTAGGATGGACTGGATTTGGGCAGAACTTTTTAGTGCAAGAGCCTTGGTTCAATCTGTGGTCAATGAGGAGTGGGACTTGACTGGGGTACAGCTAGAAGGCGCAGCAAACAAATCTGTGCTACACACAGGACAGAGCTGTAACACTTACTCGCTACATTGGAAGACAGTGACAGTCCTGTCTCACTGTGATAGGGATGCACCGCAATCTGTGTCATGGAGGGGACGGGCACACCAGGGAATGACACTGCTGTAGCTGCCAATGATGGTGTTGTTACCGAATAAGGGTACTGTGCTCCTATGAATGCTGGATGGACACCCTAAAACAGAAGATAAACAACAGTCATGCCTACTTTGTCTGACCTTTTAGAAGTGGTCTGAAACACGATATCCCCACAAAAACCCCAGAGGATGGGAAGTCCAATCTGAAAAGGAGGAGGAAGCACAGGAAGAAGCAGCACAGAAACTACCCTGCATCACATGATCATTATATCTGCTTGCTCCTCCTCCTTTTAAACTTAATCTGTTTGCAGAAAACACTCCACAAACTTTCAAAAACAGGTAGAAGTTAAAAAAAAAATTTGTTTTTCCCTCTGTAATCTCTATTTAGCCTGCAAGCTCTCAAGAAGACATGCTTTCTGTCCAGTGTCTTCTGACAAACTACAGAGAAATATGAATTGAAAACTACTGATGTATCATATTTTATATTCTCTCGAGACTTTACATGCATCCACAGAAGGCTCCTTATTATGCAAAATCTGAGCTGGGAGGCCAAAGTAAGTATCACAAATACTCAAGTAAGTGAGAGCAGAAGCTAGATCTCAAGCCAAGGCAGGTCTGCGCCCCACACTCTTCCCAGTCTGACGTATTCCCTCTGGAAGGAGCCACACAAAGTCACTGTAAAGGAACAAGGCACAGGCAAAACTCACCTGTGGGTACACTGAGCCAGGGACCGGGAAGACAGCTGGGCGTGGCATGTGCTGGATAGCGTGTCCAATATACTGGGGATTACAGGGGATGTGAGTCTGAAGGGTGGTATAAGGATGGAGACCTTGTGTGTGTGTATGTGCCATTGCTGGCCCTGCCACTGTATGCTGCTGGTACATAGTTGACCCCACAGAGATCACTGGCATGACTGTCGCTGCTGCGGTTACTGCAGCTGCCACTGTTACTGTGGTTGGCTCAGAGGTCACGCGGTTATCTGTCAACCCACGTGCTGCTTCAGAGGCAGCCCGTGCACCACTGGCACTGCAGCCAGTGGCACCTTCTCTCTGGGCTGGGGTACCACCAACAGTCTGTTCGTAAAGCCAGTACCACTGGTGAGCTACTTCAAAGAGGACTTCTGGGTACACACCACCTCCTTTGGCTGCCTCTTCTACTGCCATACAGGCCTTTTCCAGCATCAGATTGTCCTGAAGACAGTGAAAGAAAAGTAGAAGTGAAGAATGTCAAACCAGAAACACAAGAAGGCAAAACTACAACAGGAGAAAAGTACAAGGCACTCTAAAATCACTGACACTATCAATGGCAGACAGATCAGAACTATGCAGATGAATAACCAGTTATTCATGAAACATAAGAAACCCATAGAACCGGGACTAAGGCTGTCCAGTGAAACAGAGAAGCCAATCCCACAAATGACAGCATGTTCTTGATGCTAGCAATCAGCTTGTGCTAGCCAGCCCCCATGTGATGCTCACCTGTTCCTTACATTGCACCAGAGCCCTCTGGATCTCATTTGGGTTCAGAGCATGAGCATGGGGCAGGCAGCTGAGTGCCAGTTCAGCAGCTGCTCGCACCATGTTGGAGTCTCTGGCCCGTGAAGCTCTGTCTGCCAAAGATGCCACCTCTGGGGGAGTCAGATGTCCATCCCAGCACTCCACCAAGATGTTCAAGGCTGCGCTACCAATCTCCATGGCCTGCCCTAAGAGGAAGGGAGAAGACTCTCACACCACTGTATGTCCAGCACAGTTCTCATCAACTCTCCCTCAACTGGAGGTGCACTCCTCACTTCCTTTAGGCACAATAACAGAACTCGGTTGCTCCCCTTAAGATTTCAAATCAAATTTAGACTCTTCTCCCCAAAACACAGGACAGACAAGAGCCCTCAATAAGCAAGCAGTGAGTGAGGGTACCATTATCAAAGTTAAGGTAAAGACGCATTTGAGGCAGTAAAAGAAACTTGCTATAGCCAATTTTAGTACAAACTACAGCCTGGACTGTCACTCTATTTTGTCAGGAAAACAAGAATTTTCAGGGTGTGCTTTTCAGGCTCTAGAAGTCATGTGGATAGAAAGCAGGTAGTAGGCCTGGGTGCAAAAAGAAGGAGGAGGAAAGTGAAACACCCAACACAGCCAAAGAGTATATTCAGACTTGACGAATGTCTGTCTCTTCAGCAGACCCTTGAAGGAAAACCAGTCTATGTGTGAGAAGTAGTGTATGGCTTTGAAGACTGAAACATGTTGCAAACAAGAAATGGGTCACAAGAATCTTCTAGGTTAAAGAAAGCACCACTATGTAAATCACTGGTGCTCTGTTTCTACTGCCAGATGTGCCAGCAGCTTACATGGCTACCACAGCACATCAGCATCACCATTTTGGGGAATAAACTTTCTTCCCTCCCTTCCTTCCTGCCCCAAAGTAAGCTTCCTGATAAAGATTTGCTGTAACCTGTGATCCAAGAGACATGGGAAGAGTAAGTTCGAGAGAGCCAGTTGGGAGACACAAAGTTGTGCAGCCCCAGTGCATACAGCCCAATCTCAAAGGCGCAGAGATGAAGGTTGCGGTGTGGTCCCTGGTGCCCACCACTGGAGGAAGGGTGGGTGAAGATAGAGGTACTGCTGTTTCCACCTGCTTTGACAAGCACTGTCTTGGCTAGTTCAAAGTAGAAGTGAGCAGCTGCCTCTGAGGGCTGGTTTGGAACATGAGGAGCATGGCTCTCCAGCCGCCTTCCTTTATACCTAAAAGAGAAAGATAGAGGAACCTTTCAGACAGCAACAAGTATCCCAGGCTCACTAGCAGAAGTGCAGAGTTCCTGTCTATAGGGTCCAGAGGAACCAGAACAAACTCTCCCAAGGAAGTACTTTCCAAGGCACACACACTAGCTCCCTGACATCAGGCCTAGATGTTCCCTCTGTGCATAGGTACTATTCCTTACCTGCCAACTTCCACAGTCTTTGCACGGGCTCCTCCACTGGCTCTCCTACTGCCACTGGAAGACGAAGATCCCAGTGAATCACTTGAAGAACTGCTGATGCTGTCACTGTCCTGTCCTCTGCCCCAGGATGTTGTTGCCCATCCCCCACGTAGCGGACGCCGACTGAGAGTTGGAGAACTGTCAGAGGTGGTTTCAGGAGCACTGCTATCAATACTAGCCATGCCTACAACACCAGAACCAACACAGTAATGTTACCGGGGCAGGTAAGTGTAATGCAGGTAGGTAAACTCCTACCCAAATCACCTACAGTCCTAACTAAGATCATTCATGTAAGTCAGCCCTACAGCTGCCAGGCATTCAACTTGGCAAATTAAGAGAGATTCAATTAGTTAACATGGCCACAGCTGTCAGTGTCATTTTGCAATTCTTGGATTAAAAAGCAGAAGAGTCCAGGAACAACGTATCATTATTTCCTCCTTCACACCATCCCAGCCCCTCACTCCATCTGCCAAGCTTTGTGGCAGAGGATAATGACAGGAAGCAAATATACATACAAAGTCAAGTTCTGGAGACTGTATGTGTACGAAGAAAATCCTTCTGGTATGTGCTGCACAATTTACAAAAAGGTTTTCATGTCTCCAGCCTCTAACTTATACCCTTCCCAAAAGAAGCATAGAGAGGCAGCAGCTCCTCAAATAAATTCAGTTTCTGGACCCAAGAGCACAGTGCTCTCCTCCCAGAGCCCAGCAATCATTCAGCTCCAGATACCTAATCCATCACCCAGAACCTATCTGGTGTACAAAAAATATGGTAACTTGCCATACAGAAGGGGACAGAAACTCTGTGGAGCAAAACCTAGTTCTCCATGCCAAACACCCCAGAGAAAATCAACTGCTTCTGCAGTACAGTAAAGGCTGGCAAGCGGAATGAAAGAGCAGGGGAATTGCTGAAATCCCAGCAGGTTGCCCAGCATAGCACTAGTTGCTGTATGAACTAGTCTGTTCCTACCTGTGTGTTTCTTCTTCTGCCTGACAGGTGAACCCCAGCATCTCCCATTGTATCCACCTCGGTTTCCAAGGGCCAGCCGACTGGGCACCTTTCCTTCTTGTTTCAAAACAGTGGCCTCCATACCTGGCTCACAGGGCGACCTCTGAGAGCTCTCTGCATAAACAGGATAGTGACAAGGTAAACATTATGATTTGTTTCTGTATCTCTAAAACCAGATGTGGATATTTAAAATACATAAATATCAAACAATGCAGGATTTCTAAAAAATGAGTTGTATTTGTGTATTTCTTTCAGTATTAAGCATATCATCCAAAACCAGGTGAAGAACATTTAATCTTAACAACTCAAGATTTGTAAAACCTGCTCCATCTACAGAAAAATTCTGTAATAAAAATGCTCCAGCAACCCTAATCTTATTGCACTCATTCTCAGCTAGTATTGATCTCTTTGGAAAGAGTTAAGAAAGCACTTGCTTTCTACCAAATGCTGCTGTATATGGTGTTTTCCACCAAAGTGAAGGCACAGCTTGAAGAAAGCCACATTCATCTCTAATGCCCTCCAGCAAACTTGTGTATCTCCCATGAAGGTACCCGACTCAGTCTGTAACTTTTTTAAATCCTGCACCTCTGTGACAGAAACCTAAAAGATGAGAGTCACAGTAGTTTTGTGTTAACTAGTTATACAACTGGCTCAAGATAGGAAAACCTGAAAACTAGTTTGAACCTCTATGCAACAAGCACAGAAATGGATCCAGACAAATGGATCATGGGGGAACAACATTCTAGCAACCATGAAGCAGCCAGATGGTAGTATAATCACTCTAACTACTTCCCAAAACAGAAAAATATGTACAGTTCCAGTTTCGCACTGAGAAGGGTTTCAGCACAGCCCTTGCAAAGCACCTCTTACCCTGTGTGCTCTTCTCCACAAAGTTCTCAGGACTGCTCTGGACTACAGTGCTTACAGCAGCTTGCTGAGCAACAGAAGTCCCTGGAAGCTGCTGGATAGCTGTGGTGGACTGGGCAGCATGTTTGGAAGGAGATTTTTGATTTGCTAATGTAGGCTTGCTGGATGAGTAGAAGGAACTCAGAGTCTGTGGTTTGTGAGTTTGACTCTCTCTGTCCAGGAGTTTGTCTAAAATCTTTAACAGCAAAGGAAAAAAACCAAAAGTAACAAATTAGCAGAAGGATAAGAGAACAGCATTACACTAGGACATAGATGGAAAGTACCAAATCAGCTTCATGGTGGACAATAAATCCCATTTGCTGGAGAAACAAAAAAAAGGCTTATTTTCTAAAAAGTAGGCATTATCCTCCTGCACTGAAGATCAGCAAAGCACAGTTGAAAGCCATGTGGTCTGTATTAGTGGGGAAGCAAAGATATCCCCATTTGCACATCAAATAGCCACTGGCTTTAATTAAAAAGCACCCAAAACTCACAATAAAGAGGTGATCCTTGTACATCAAGGACAGAATGGAGGATTCCATAGTTAGTTCTTCTAGCCATTAGATGTTCTTGTTTAAGTATCAAAATTCTGTTCTCACCATTCAGAAAATCCTGTCATATCATTACTGAGAAACTGGTAAAGCCACTAGAGAAACTGCCTTCTACAAGCCTAAATAATGCATTCTTCTGGAATTGGGGAATACCGCATGCCCATGTTTTACCCATTTGTCCATTTCTCCTGTTCATTCTTCATATAAAATGAACAGCATGAGTGTGACAGAGTATTTATTTGCAGGTGACTGATATCATGCTGTCCCTGTTACTCCCTGGAGAAAAGTACATCAAAAGTGCTTCTCCTTTAGGAGAAAGAAAGACATCAATAATATTCTTGCTAGGTAGGAGGGTTTCCGAATAAAAAAGATTCATGAAACCCTTTCTGAAACTTCAGCAGTTTTTGATATCTCTTTTTTCCTTTGGGGTGGAGAGGCAGACTTTTAGTATCTCTCTTGCATGGGAAATTAAGGCACAAGTAGATTTAACTAACGTATCAAAGAGGTGAGAGGTTAAGAAACAAAGGCTTTGCTAGACACACTGTCCTGCAAGCCAACATCCCTTCAGCAAAACAGGTTCAATCTCCAGATCACACACACAGTGCACTCTGAAAACCCCTGGGAAAAAGGACTTGTTATAGCAGGTAAGCAAAAGCAGTAAAAGCAGAGAGAACACCTCTCCTGACTGGGCGTTAAGAAACCTATGGAAAGAGTGCCTCTTCCTAGGCAATACACACTATACAATCAGATTTTGCATCAGTGGAAGACTATAAATACCACAGCATAGCTTGAAAATCATCAGTACATGACACAGCAATTTAGGCTCACTGGCAAAACTATCAAATCCATCAAAACCCAAGCATCTCCATCCCTCCCATTTAAAGGGAAACTCACCTTCTTCAGCTTAGACTGATCATCCTTGTAAGTAATCATCAGGGCTACTGCCAGATCACCTTTCTCCCTTCGTGTGCCTTCACACAACAGAGGATGTTCTGCTTCACTGACAGTTGTTTTCATGCCTGTGGGCCAGCAAAGAGGGAATGAAGACACAAGTGAGCCCATGAAACTATACCACATCCTGAGCACTACCTATACCTCAAACTATTTTATTCACATCCCTGTCACAGGCAAAAGAAGGTTCTTTTAACTTCAGACATAGGTCATGGATAAACAGAATAAACAGATCCTAATATACCACAGGAAAAGAGTCCAGGCAAGCCCACAACTCCATCTTGAAACAAACTTTTCCAGTTTCTGCAGATGTTACAAGCCAGCAGCCCCACACTATAAAGAAGTCACCTTCCTCATTTCAGAAATGAGACAACAGAGGACAATCCTACTTTAATACATTCTATTCCTTTTTGCATGTTGCTTTAAAACAGGCATACAGTATTGACAACGTAATACATATAATCACCACTTTGTTGCAGAAGCTGACGAGACTGAATCCAGTATTATGTTAAGTTCCTGAATTATATGATAATGCTTGAGAATATTTCTGCTAGTCTTTCACTGCCATTGTCTAACCTCCTCTGAAATGACTTCCTTTTTTCTCTGGAACTGTCCACCTCCGTTAAAGCCTAGGCAATACACCTTCCCCAACAAAGGAGCTAGAAGAAAGCTAATATTCATATTACTGCTTTAACATTCAGTTCCTGTCCCATACTCCCCTTCTGTTTTTTACAGCTTTGCAAAGGCATCTCATACCTGGCGTGTAGAATCCTTCTGCATTTGGTTCTGACAAACTGAGCAAACACTTCCATTTCTGTACCAAACTGTAATGAACTGCTACCTCTCACCATCCAAAATGAGGCAGGATACTGAGCATGGACAAAGAAAATATTTTCTTGTAAAAGATTCTTACCAAGAGCAGCAACAGCTGCTTCAAAACCAAGTTCTTCATCTCCAGGCATTTCATTATTCCAATTCCGGCTTGGAGGTCTAGAGCCTGTAGGAGAAACTACTAAAAGAAGATAACAGAATTAATGCTGAGCTTTCAAAACTAGGTCCTCAAAAAAAAAAAAGCCATTTCTGAAAGCTTTCTGAGTTTGCAGAGCTTATAGAATCATAGAATTGTCAGGGTTGGAAGGGACCTTAAAGATCATCTAGTTCCACCTCCCCTGCCATGGGCAGGGACACCTCCCACTAGAGCAGCTTGCTCACAGCCCCAGCCAGCCTAGCCTTAAAAGCTTCCAGGGATGGGGCTTGCACCACCTCTCTAGGCAACTTGTTCCAGTGTCTTATCACCCCCACGGTGAAGAACTTCTTCCTAACATCCAACCTAAATCTCCCCTCCTCAAGCTTGGATCCATTCCCCCTAGTCCTATCGCTGCCTGACATCCTAAAAAGTCCTTCTCCAGCCCTCTTGCAGGCCTCCTGCAGATTCTGGAAGGCCATAAGAAGGTCTCCTGGGAGCCTTCTCTTCTCCAGACTGAATAATCCCAACTGTCTCAGCCTGTCCTCATAGGAGAGGTACTCCAGCCCTCTGATCATCCTTGTGGGCCTTCTCTGGACACATTCCAGCATATCCATATCCTTCTTGTACTGAGGGCTTCAGAACTGGACGCAGTACTCCAGGTGGGGGTCTCACCAGAGTGGAGTAGAGGGGAGAATCACCTCCCTCCACCTGCTGGCCATGCGTCTCTTGATGCAGCCCAGGCTATGGTTGGCTTTTGGGGCTGGAAGTGCACACTGGCAACTCATGTTGAGCTTCTCACCCGCCAGCACCCCCAAGTCCTTTTCCTCAGGGCTGCTCTCAAGCCGGTCACTGCCCAGCCTGTATCGGTGCTTAGGATTGCCCTGACCCAGATGCAGGACCTTGCACTTGGTCTTGTTGAACTTCATGAGGTTGGAATGGACCCACATCTCCAGCCTGTCCAGGTCCCTCTGGATGGCATTCCTTCCCTCCAGTGTATCAGCCACACCACACAGCTTGGTGTTGTCAGCAAACTTGCTGAGAGTGCACTCGATGCTGCTGTCCACGTCGCCAACAAAGATGTTCAACAAGACAAGTCCCAGGACTGATCCTTCTCACTGGCCTCCACTTGGACATGGACCTATTGAAAGCCAGTCTTTGGGTGTAGCTGTCAAGCCAGTTCTTTATTCACTGAGTGGTCCATCCATCAAACCCATATTTCACCAGCTTGGAGACCAGCATGTTGTGAGGGACAGTGTCAAGGGCTTTGCTCAGGTCCAGGTAAATGACGTCAGTTGCTGCTCCCTTGTCCACTGATGTTGCAACCTTTTCATAGAAGGCCACCAGGTTAGTCAGGCATAATTTGCCCTCAGTGAAGCCATGCTGATTATATCCAATCACCTCTTCACCATTCTTTTGCCTCAGCAGTGCCTCCAGGAGGATCTGCTCCATGATTTTGCCAGGGACAGAGGTGAGACTGACTGGCCTATAGTTCCCTGGCTCCTCCTTCTTCCCCGTTTGAAAACGGGGGTTATGTTTCCCCTTTTCCAGTCAGTGGGGACTTCACCGGACTGCCATGTCTTTTGGAATATAATGGAGAGTAGCTTAGCAACCTCATCTGCCTGTTCCCTCAGGACCCGTGGGTGTATCCCATCGGGTCCCATAAACTTGTATACCTTCAGATTCTTCAGGTGGTCACAAACCTGATCTTCACTTACAATGGACAGTTCTTTCTTCCAGACCCTGCCATTATCTATCTTCATAGTCCTTCTCATAGTCCTATTCCTAGTCTTGCACCAGTTTGAAGACCACAGCACTGTCTTTGGTTTTGTTGTTTTTTTTTCCTCTTTTCTCTCTCTAAACTCAGAAGGCTCCAAGCCAGGCAGGTATATTGCCAAGTCAGTTCAGGTTGCTGCGGGATTTTTAAATACTAGATTTATATTAGCTTCCTCTGAATATAATCAAATAAGAGCAGAAAAGTCAGTAATTTATAACCATTTAAAGAATACACAGAGTGCTAAAGTTGTACTGAAAGTACTGTAAGTTTCCAATTGCTTTTGAATGTAAGGACAGTTCCATTGAGGTACAAAGTACCTCTAAAGCAACATGGAGGGAAGCTCAAGCAATCACAGGCTCATTAAGGCTGGAAAAAACCCTCTAAGACCATCAAGTCCAACCATCAACCCATCACAACCATGCCCACTAAACTGTCAATAAGTACCACACATCTATATGCTTTTTGAAGAATCAAGATTAGGTTGTTCTTATACAGAAGACAGTTTTACACTGAAAACCCCTCAAGATCAGGCATCTCAGATCATGCCCTTCACACATTCAAGCCAGTGCAGACAGTACCTGGAGTGCACAGGACATCAAATATAAAGCTAGCCAACATCAGAGGCAGAACAGGACGGTAATCACATAGTGTCCCTTCTCGCAGCTCTTCAGCTTTTCCTCGAATAGTGTTCATCTCATTAGTGCCCAAGGGAATCTTCTTCAAGAGGGCTGCAATCTCAGACTCCTGATATGCCAGCTTCACCTGGTAATATCCATAAGGAAACAGAAGAAGCTGTCATAAGCACAGGTCCTGCGGGGAGCAAATAATTTTTCCCTACACATAGAGTACAGCAATAGTTTTTATTGCTACATTTACTTACAGCAATTCTCAGCACCCCAGCCATCTTTACCATTCTTTCCACTTTGAAAACAGATTTTAAAATCTAATACAAGTCTTGCCTTACGTTTATACACTTCTTTCACTTAAATTATTACTCTTGAGCTGCTTACAGTAAAAAATGCATCAGCTTTCACAAGAACATGAGGAGAAGGTGATTAATCTTAACTGTATGAAGAAAGGATACTATGCTAAGTAGTATACCCATTTGAGACAACAGACTATGGCACAGGGTGGCAGCACTCATGCCACCTCAGGATGAAGACTGTTATATTTCACTACTTTGTACCATTTCTGCACTCTCTCCATTCTTAACATGTGGAAGTGATTGTTTTCTTTTAGGTAGCAAGTGCTTGCCAATCTCAGAATCTTCTAACCAGACTGTAAGAAGATAATCAGTGTAACAAATAGTTGGTGGATTCATAGCAACAATATATACCTCCAGGGACTACACAACCCTGCAGTGAAAAGCAAGGTGGCTGCAAATTACAGTCAGGGTCTTAACTGGACACTTTCTTTTTTCTAAACAGAAAGCCTAGAAGTAATCAAGCAATGTCCAAAATAACATGCCTGCACAGTGCATATGTTCACTTGCCAACTACTAGATATTAGCAAGAGTAAGTTTCCAAACGCAACACTTGCATCAGTTCACCCTAACAAATAAGTTTCAGGCCATTTCACCAATGCAAATATGGACAATTCCATTTAAATATGACTTTTTTTCCCCCAGATTAACCAAGAAAAATGGAAATATACTTAAGATAAGAAGCTGTTCTAATCAAAATAATATATTCATAAAAGATTCAGTACTCATTTAAAAATTTTTAAGCCTGTAGCTTGATGTGAAATCAAAGGACTGTTGCAACTTGAGGTCTGAGCTTCCTATCAATGAAGGTAACATCAGATGATGTAGTATTTCTAATAATTTTTTCTGGCAGATCAACATGTGCTAATGGGATGTGCACACTGCAATCAATTTTAAGGAAACATATAAAAGCATAACCAAAGGTCAGGAGTTGAAACAGAAACCACATGAGCAAAAGCATTCAAGCAAGTTGCTTATGGCTTCTGCCTTTTTGGAATGCTTCATACCTCAAGAGCTTTTGTAGAGGCAGGTGGTCTCTGCAGCTCCAGAGCAAACATTCCTATTTGGAAGGCAAGGTTGTGGTACTCCAGCCGCTCGCTCAGCACAGTCAGCAAGAAAGCAGCTTTAGACAAGGTATTGGTTGCCATCCATGTCTGCTTGCTGGTTGATACCTTGTTCTTTTTGCCCTATTTGGGAAGGAATTTGTCACAGGACACTTGCCTAAACATCCTAAACTATTCCATACTTGTCCTCCTACCCTATGCAATAATTAGTAGAGAGAAGAAAGAATAAAACACATCTGAACTTTATTCCCTTTGCAGAGGAATCACAAATCGCAGTTGTTACTGATGAACATCATTACTTCTCCTATTTCATCCCAGCCCAACACAGTGGAAAAGGTGGCCTGTTGATAAGACATATGTCCACTATTGGACTGATGCTGTTGCATGCCTGTCGCTTCCAAGGGAACCCTTCCATACAACAAACAATGCTCAGTGCCACTACAAGTGATTTTCCAGACATTTATGCTTATTTCTTTCCTCTCCAGCCCTCTACCCTGAAACAGCAAAAGTTTCAACATTTCTAGTGATGCACATTTTAAAATGGGAGACTAAGGTTTTGGAGAGAATCACAAGAAATAGGGTCACCTGCACAGAGCTGCACAAAAATCAAGACTTCTTAGGGCTGCTGTATAATCTCATAGCACACAGCAGCATGTATCTTTTAAAAACAAAACAAGCTTCTCTCTGAAGCATAAGGAAAAGTCAAGAAACTTTTAAATAAACTTGAATTTCTGAAAACTCTAAGTCCTGCTGAATGGTCTCTCATTTTCTTTCTCCCTTTTATTAACCCACACATGCAGTGATCAGGCATATTAATGACATCCAGAGAAGTTCAACCCAGAGGAGGGATCAGTGATTAGCCCTAACACACAGTGAATCAGAAATGCCTAGGAATGCTGTTGCATCCATCTCACATTCCTTCTAACCTACTCTCTATCCCCAAAACTAGGTAAGATCTCTCTACCTTAGTTGGTGGCTGCTCCACTTTGAGATCTGGAGGGTTGTCCAGTAGGTCCCTGGCGAGCTCTACAGTTAAACGGCACGCTTCATTACTGTATCCATGTGCATACAAGGCCTCTGCACAGGCAAACAGGATCTGCAAGAAAGAACAGACGGTCATATTCAAACCACACCCCCCTAGGTCGGGGCTAGCTTGTTCAAACCGCTTGTCACAAAGACTCCGCAAACACAATCCACAATTAACTTCAGCTACAGGTGCTCTCAGAGTTCTCCTTGCCCAGATCTTCACCACCATCCCTTTAAACAATCCTGTAAAAAGCCTTTGCTTCAATCATTAAGTCCCATCCTCACTCCAAGTGCTATAAGAGATCAGAGAATAACACAAAAAAACCCTAAACCCCAAACTAACTATTCCCATCCATCTCTGTTTCAGCTGCTTGCTCATACAATTGCAAGCTCTAAACATATTTTAAGGTTATTGCAGGAATGTGACACAGATTATTTAGATTGCCTCTGGCTTGCCAAAGAATTTCCATTTACATGTTGGATTTAAACTTTCCTGCTGGACATGTCTCAGTCTTATTTTTAATTTCAGCTCAATTTTGCCACTTCCAAGAGTAAGAATGAGATGGGACCAGCTAAATTGAAGTTAGCACAGAAACAGGGAGTCAAGCTTGCAGGAAACGTGTGATACTACCTCATTAAGACTGTAGATACCTTATGATATATTACGATATGGTTAAGACAACATTATCATTAAACAATTTAACAACATACTAGGTTAAGTGTGACAGCTAGAAGGGTGGCAAATCTGTGATGTATACAGTATGTAAAACCACAAAACAGTGTTTTGAACTAGATTCAGCTCACCTCCATTCGGTTCTCCAGCTCCAGAGGCTTTATACCAGCAAATATATCCTGCTCGTCTTCATTTCCCCCTTCACCTTTGTCATCATCTTCCTTGGCTACCTCTTGTGGATTTAGATAGTATACCTGGTAATCATCTTCCTCTTCTCCATCATCCCCTCCTCCTGCTGCACCATTCTCTCCCACTTCTTCTGGCTTCAGGCTCACACCACCACTGTTCTCATCTGCAGAAGGCAAGTCCTCATCACCACTACCCATTTCCCCCACAGGGTCCTTAGGTGATTTCTTGGCCATAGAATTGCTCTTGACACTGGGCTCAGGTCCCTCCAAGAAGTACACCCCACCATCCTCCTCAAAAGTGTCCCGGTAGCTCCTGCTCAGTGGGCTTTCTGCAAAACTAAATGTGTTGCTGGCTTCTGCCCCCAAAGCTAAGCTGCTGTCATCCAGGCTCATCTCTGCCAAGTCCGGCTCCAGAGAGCTGTCTTCACTGCTCATGCGGCGTTTCCCACTATGTTTACTGGTCAAGCCTTTGCTCACTGGCAACTTTGCTTTGCTCGCTGCAGTCTTATACACAGCTTTATCACCTTCTGCCGAAAGTCGTCTCAGAACCCTCTGTGGTGTTTCAGAGACAACTTTCCGCTTTCCAGTAAGTTCCTTTGGACGAACTGCTGGCTCCTGGGGAGACGGACGCAGCCTGTCCCCAGGCTGCAGACATGGTACCCCAGGCTCCTGTCCATGGGTTCTACCAGCCTCACAGGCAGTTTCTGCACATTGCAACCGGCAGCTTCTCTGCTGGATGGCCTTAACCCAACAGAACGAGTTCTTCTTGTCAGTGCTGCTATATGTGATCCCAGGAATGGGATAAGCTTCCTCCCAGTTGAAGTAACAGGCTTCCACAGCAGGCTTGAAACCCTGGAAAAGCTTCTCCAGTGATTTCTTGTGCTGACCCCTCTTAACATTATCTATGACTTTCAGCTGCCACTGTCTGAGCTGCGAACAAAGGTCCCTGCGCCTAAAAGAAGTAAGAGGACAGGTTAGAAAGCAGACACAAAACACACCTGTGACAGACTACCTCTTAACTTACAAAACACCTCCTTCTTTTAGTCAGAAAAAAGGAAACAGGTATATTACAACCAAGTCCTAGTCAGGTCCATGAGAGGGAAAGAAAATGTGAACAGTATCAACATGAAACCATGACACAAAGTGGGAGATTTAAAATGAAATCCTGTCTGCCCTGTGTGCTCATCTGCCCTAAATAAAGTATTAATGATGTGTGCCTCAGCAGTCTGAGACCAGTGAGTACCATGGGGAACTGCTCTTGGAAATATTCATAAAACAGCCCTGTGAACAACTCCAGTCAAGACACTCACAGGTACAGTCTGAACAGTCTACCCATGGTAGCACAATGCCAAACTGGACCACCTAATCTATCTCCCAGGCATTCACCTGATATGCCAATTTAGAGTCCAACAATTTAATTTGGGCTTTAGCAGACTGTCCTCAGGAGACTAAACTGTTGCAAGCCACAAGCATAGAACAAGCAAGACAAAAGTAATTTATGTTCAGGTAACTCTGAGGAAGAAGCAAGCTGGTAGTGTTATATAGACTTAAATTATACAGGAGTTAGTCGCATGCCCCATAATATCATGGGAAGAAAAAAGTATTTCTGCATTTCCTAGCTTCAAATATCACATAGGCCCTAAGCATATGAGCAAGACAGTCTAAATGGATTACATGTTTGGATGATCTTAAAAATAAGAGGAAAAGACATTTCTAGAAATTGCACCAGTGTTTCAATTAACTGCCATCTTGTCTCTGCGATAGATTTCAGAGATCTGAGGTACAGGCCTAAAATTTCAATCCTCTAATTTCCTATCAAAAGCAAAAGAGCAAAAAAAAAATAAAATCAAAAGAGTCTGACCCAATTTAGGTGCAAACGGTATTAGGACAAAAGAGTAGACTACTTCTATTCAGCCATGAAAGAAATCAACAAGGAAACAGACAGGTAGGGCTTAATCAAAGAGAAAATCAGAAGGAAAAAGGGGAAACTACTCCGGAAAGGTAACATAAGGATGACAGCCTGCAATGAATTAGGAAGGAGGTAGCAAAGTCTCCTTATGATTCCCTGGAAAGCACAGCAAGGACGACTAGAAGAGGATTCTCCTTGGTTATTATTCAAAGGCCACAAGAACAGGTAATCAAGCAGAAGCATTTCAATTATGCGTGAGCTCAAGTAGATCTAAGCGAATTTGAACTGCATCAAATAACTCATATGTGAACACATATAGGACAACTTCAGATATATTAAAAGCCAAAATCTTTCGGTTTTTCTATATACGATCTGACTGATGCTTGTGTTTATTTTAAGCCTCATTCCCAGTTTCCTACATTTTTTCTGATTTGTCTTCATCCCCTATATTCAGCTGTAAACTGCACAAGACAGAAACTGCACCCATTTTAGTGTTCCTGATGTACCTTACATATATAGGGCATTTTATTAATGTTACACAATAATTCATAGAAAGCAAATCCTGTTAATGTGTAACTGTATTGAAAATACCATCCTGTTTTCACTTGCTCTGAAAAACTTTCCCTGAGCACTTATAACAGCACAGAATTTACTACATTTTACAAACACATTCTGTAGACAAGATGTACAAAACAAATTATTACAATGTCAACCACAGTATCTCAACAAAAGCGCTAAGTACCTCTGCTGCACAATATGCTTTAGAAACCTGCAGAAGCCTTACAATGCTTCCTCAGACAATTGAAAATACTGACTGAAAATTATACTGGTGACACTGTTTACCAATACCTTGCAGAAAATAAACTCCCTAGGAGCACAGAAAACAACAAGTAGTTCATCTTGAAATAGACAGCAGTTAAACTGCTGCATAGTTAAATTTAGCAAGCATTAAAATTCATTGGTAGCTGGTGTTATCATTCAAAGAAATGTTCTCCACTGGGACACTGAAATCCAGAATTACACTTGCATACAAAAGAGAACTCTCAGAAAACAAATTACTCACACTCCATGATGTTGCTAAAAGTGAACAGCAATAGCAATTAAAGTTTAAAGTAATTATAGTGTTCTTGAACCTTACACAGCACATACTCCAGAAGGACTAATGGTTGAACAGGTAATAAGGTACTGATACAAATACAAAAAATCTATAGGAAGAAACTCTTGAGTGTGCTTGAATACCATGGAAATTAAAGACAGACTGGATGGGATTCTGGTGCTCACCTCTGTGGACTAATAGTTGGGTCAAGGGCAGCCAGCCTCCAAAGAACCACCATCTCATCACACATACTTGCACAAGCATGCGCAGCTACTTCTGACTGGCCATTGCTGCGTCCTGTGTGCCCACTAGCACTGCTGTGTGATGCAGATGTTCTCACACTGTACCACCAGCCGGTTATCTGCAGAAGAAAATGTTCAGTGAAGCTGCGTTGTGGCCAGCATCTCATCTCCTGCTCTCACTTAACCTCATAACCACAAGCAAACAGGATCTGCAGTTTCATTTGACCTCATGAGAACTAAGGGCCTCTCAAAACTTCTCTAGTTAGAAGGCTCATGCCCATAGAACAAAATACTCACAGCAGTTTCTCTTACTACAGGCCTTTGTACTTGGAGGGAAGAAGTGAGCAACTCTGATAAATGAACCATTTCCATTCCCCTGCCCAAAGCTGAGGTATGTGATAGAGCAATAAGGAAACTTACACTGCAATGTGTTATTACAGTCAGATCAGTATCCTAAACCATCAAACAAAACCTTTTAATTTATTACTTTAACCCATCAAAATATAGCTTCTACAAAAATAACAAAAGAATCTGAGATTCTACCACCAAACATATATATTCTGTTTTTATCAAAATGACAGCTCATATGTGATGTACTTTGTTTAGGGGAAAAAAAAGAATTAAAATAAATTGGCTTGACTAGATAGAAACTAAAGTAAATGTGCTGAACAAAAGATATTGGACTCCATGTATGTATGGCTAGGCTTCGTGAACGCCCAAGTGCCTGGTGGACTCTATACATTCATGGTAAAAAGACTGAGGTATTTTTGGAATATAGTGTTACCAGAGCATCACTAAATTAGCACAAGAGCAAATGAATGTAATTTTAGAGTTTGAGCTTTTTTTGGCTTTTAGGAGCAGCACATGTTCATAATGCATACACACTGTTAAAAAAAAAATTATTCAACTATGGATTGTACAAGCACATGGCACCAATCACTGGCTTAGCCTGGTTTCTCAGTATTTTCTCCCCTTCACAGCAGAGATTTGAATACCTGCTCATAGTTGAGACACTGGTCAGTCAGAATCTCCAGCAAAGGAGCTGCATTGCTATCCCGTCTCTTGAACATCTCCCGTACAATGGAAAGCAGGTTCCAGATTCCTTCAGGCTCTCTTCCTCGCAGGGGACGCAGGAGACAGGCCCACTCAGCAGCAGCTGGTGGCTCCGTGGAAGAGAGATACATTGAATTCACATCACTGTAAATAAAACAGAAAAGCAGTGGTGAAAAAAAAATTAGATCAAGCACAGCCATAAGAAATCACAGAATCATAGAATTGTCAGGGTTGGAAAGATCATCTAGTTCCAACCCCCTGGCATGGGAAGGGACACCTCCAACTAGAAAAGCTTGCTCACAGCCCTAGCAACTGGCAACCTGTACCAGTGTCTCACCACCCTCATGCTGAAGAACTTCTTCCTAACATCCAACCTAAATCTACCCTCCTCAAGCTTAAGTCCATTCCCCCTAGTCCTATCGCTGCCTGACATCCTAAAAAGTCCTTCAACAGCAATCCTGAGTACATTCTACATCTAAGAAGTATATTTGTACCCTAAATAGGACAGGCATGCATAACCTAAAAGATAGGATGCATAACAAGACCAAGAACATCACACAAACAAGGTATTGTGCAAAATACAGTGTGCTCTACTGAAGTAACATTTGACAAGCTGTGTAAAAATACAATGCAGAAGAGTGAATGTGAAGCTAAGCATCCTTCAGTCCATGACATCACATAAGGGTACAGGCTATACAGTGAATGAGCTTACAGATCACAGGAATATCACATTTTCCCTTCAATGAGAAACAGTTTACCTAAAAACAACAGGAGAGGGTCCACAGAATTTATGAAGGGTTTTCTTTATGTTGTCGCTCAGAGTAGATTCATCTAAGTACCAGGTGCTTTGATCTGATGCAGAGGGTCCAGCAGTGGGATCTTGACAAAAGAATAACACATATACAGGCTGCATGCTTTGAAGATGTTTTCTTCTGAATGTCCAACCACAGAGATTATAGGGAGTACACAGGCAGTGTTACCCAGTTTATTTCACCCATTGCAGAGCTCAGTATTCAGAACCATCTTAAAATGCTATCATAACACTACCCAACACTAAATTGGGAGACATGGTTGGCAGTCTGAATGGTAGCACTACAACCAGCGAGATAGGGAGAAATTCAAGGAGTGTGCCGACATAAACGTCATGAAGCTCACTAAGGAAAATTCTGTCCCTGGGACAGAAACTCCTATGCATCAGTACAGATTGAAAATCAAATGGCTGAATCACTGATAGGGGTTGGTGATTATGGTAGATGTCAAGCTGTACACAAATCAACAGCAAACCTTCACTGAAAGCACAACAAAAAAAAAACCCCAAACAACCTACAAACTGTATATTAAGAAAAGAACAGCTAGCAGATTTAAGGAATTTATTCAATCCCCTTCTATCTTATACTGGTAAAGCTACACCTGGAATATTGCATCCAGTATTGCATCCCCCAGACCAAGAACAATACAGTGGAGGGGTATTTAGCTAGCTAGGGGCACAGAGCACACGACCTATATAAGATGAGAGTGAGGAAGATGGGCTACTTTTATCTAAAAAGGAGAGGGTGATGAGTAATCATTAACAGCCTACAACTACTCGGAAACCGAATGCCGACAAACCTCTTCTTAGTAGTAAAAGATGGTAAAAAAGGGTATTCATACCAGACACGAGGACAAAATTCTTGACCAAAAGGGTAATGCAGCACTCTGGTAAACAACACTTGGCTAAGCTAGGCCAAGCCACAACCAAGTCCTGTTTCAAGTTGGAGGTTTGAGAGGTCCCCACCAATCAACATTTCCAGGAATCTATAGTTAATACCAACTTAAAAAGACAAAATCTTTTGTCTTGAGGGTGGATTGCCTGAGGCTCCCTTCCTCTGCATACACTCTGAGGCATCCATTACACCAGCAACTGCCTGTTGCTGTACCATGTATACATGCAAGTGCCTGTACTTACCCTTTTCTTTGACCTTCACCTGCAATCCCAGCTACATAGTAACAGACCAGTTCAGAAACTGAAAGCAATGGAAATACATCCACTTCCTATCTATGACACAGATTATAGAAGTAATATATATGAAGGTTACCTGGGGCTCCACACACTGTGTTGATGGCAGTAGACTGAGAAGATAACAGCTCATCTAGCAAGCGCTGAGCTGTTGGAAGAATCTGCAAACATGAAGCAAACTCTCAGTGTACATAGTATTTCTTATCCCAATAATCCTAGCCAAAGATTTGCCTGGATTTTCATGAATGAAGCACTCTGATAATTTCAGAAGTATCAGATACACACAGTCATGTTTTCAGAAAGGACGACAGAGGGTGCTAAAGATCATACAGTAGTAAATCAGCTGTTACTCTTTCTCCTCTTCTTTCTCAAAGCAAACCTACATGCAAGGCTTACTTCCTACATTCACACTCTAAAAAATAAACAAAAGCATCACAGGTTATTAGTTCCTTTCTCATTTCTGGAGGAGTAGGAGCCCACAGAGGGATACTGCAGCTAATTTTGAAACTACAGAAGTGAAGGCAGTCAAGACCACTCTTTTCCTGCACTTTAGATGTTCTTGATTTCTTGTTCCTAAATAATTTCTCTAAAATCCAAGCTCATGGGAACAGAGGAGCAAACTATAAATTACATCTATACATAACTTTTTGAGCAGACTTTAGCTTATCTACAATCCTGTGTTAACAAAGGAACTATCTACATAATAACTCAGACTCAACAGTAAACTAATGTAATTTCAGCACTAATCATAGCTTCTGGACAGTTCAGAGTATAAGCAGAGAAAGCTCACACCTGACAGCAAAATCTTGAATAGATGTTCCCTTAACATGCTCTTTTTGAAAACAGAATGCACAGTAGAAAGTGTTTTTTCCCCAACTAAGTCTGGGCTGAAACTATAGAACCATTTAGCCTTCAGCATGGACACTTACAAGAGATTAGGCATATAGTTAGAATCTAAATGACCTGCATAAGAACATCTGATATCCTCCCACCTCTCTCCACATAACAGCTGAGGCTAAAGATCACACTTTCTGTAAAGAAAGGCACATTCAGTACACCTATATTTGTAAATAATATGGATCCATCTCAAAAAGATGGAAGAAAACCAAAAAGGATATTCTGCATTTCAGTCATCTGAAGAAACAAACTCAGAATTAAGCTATTCTTGCACCATTTTCCACTACTGGATAGTGATACAGGCTTCATGAAGGGAAACAGCTCTTGGGAGAAGAACTTGGTAATAAATTCCAGCTGCTCAGAATCACTGATGTTTTCCTAGATATGGAGAACGCTTTCTACAAAGATTTTGAAAACATCTCCTTATCTAGCTGGATTCCTATAGATGACCATCCATTTACACTTGAAAGTACTTCAGCATGATATTCCTATACCATCATGTCATTCACAAGCTGGAAATAGAGATAAAAGAGAATCATGTGTACAGCCTACTCTAACTCTGCATCATGTAGTCAGATATGGTGTCCCAAGGTATCAGAGTATCTATCTCCACCCAGAAATCTTGAAGTCCAGGAATGAGACTGTTGGAAAAGTCTGAGGTGTGCCTTCCCTTTTTCAAGGGAATTACACAACACAGGTTAATATGAATCTGTCAAAAAACCTCAAGCTTTTCCATTGGGCAGAATCCACCAGATTATCTGGCAAGATAGTAATAATTAAATTAAATAACCCAGATGTTCCTGGGTGCACAGCTGGTACACATGACTGAAGAAGAAATAAACCCTGCAAAAAGGAGCAGACACAGAATATTTGAAAGAGAGTAACTCACATGCCATTCAGGAAACGACTACCACCACTGCTAGTCTTTCAAAACCCTCATTTATTAAGCACCAGACTATGTGACATAAAGCTCCAAGTTCTTAAGGAGAGAAGAAAAGCTTTGTCTGTTGCATAATGCAGCAAGAAATACACTATTGGTGCTGAAATCTCAACCACAAAAAAGCAGTATTTTTTATATCACTTCCACACTATATGATTCTTCTATATCCTCTCATAAGAAGATTAGTATTTCTGCAGGAAATTTGGAAGACATTTTAGCAATACAATATCTTAGTGTCCTAAGCACAGCACAATAACATGGCTTTTAGACACATGCTGACAGTAATCTAACTCCTTAAGACACTATGCACACGCCACTGGAATGTGACAGATACCCATGTAGGTCAGTTTTTCTCAACCACCTTTGGTTGAACTAGTATAAAAAAAGTTGCTAAGTCCTTATATTTTTAAAGCAAACACTTCACAATCACTTAGGTATTCTTGTGTACATTGTGCAAGCATTTTAGGCAGATGATATAAATGACTTGACCTTGAACAACAGAGACATTTAAGGAATAATAGTGCAGATTTTGCCTTTGACTAGCCAAATTTCATATCTATTACTTACCATAATCCAAATGAATCACTAAGAAGCTACACTGGGGGAAGTCAAAAGGTCACCAGTTGGGTGTATTAGAAAGTACCCATCTAAGGCATATATAAGACATCCCCTGGGTAGTCTTCTCCACTTAACTGACCAAACACACAAAAAAGAAATAACCTCAGTTGTGCTGACCTAAGGTTTTCACCACCATGCGCTTATTTTATTGTGTTTGATCTTCCATAAGCTGAGCGTACAGTCATGCTAATATGAATAGCCATTACTTTTTTTTCCTTTCCTTTTAAGAGACTTTTAATCTTTTCCTTGGCAATAGACAACTGCCAAATAATAGAATGACAAACCTGAAAAGGGCAAGAACTGAGAGTCTTCCTAGCAACTCACAATCAATAGCATAACTAGTTAGCTTGCAACAAAAGAAATCATAGAAATTGACCCAGAATAAAGACAACTAAATTTAACAAAAAGTCAGTGCTATCAATTGTCCCCATTTACCTGCTGTGGAAGTTCACTGATTAGATACTGGGCAAATTTTTGCAATTGGTCTCTCTGTAGCCGAGACAATGACTCAGAAACAGGTGCTCGTAAGCATACTGCAGATGCCTGAAGAAAAAAAAACCAGATATAAACTGCCATTAACAGGTCAGACTTAATGAAGCTCTGTCATCTGAATGGATGAAGTGTCATGAACAGCAGCTATGCTGAACATGCTTGGTCTTGGGACAAGGTTTTTTTTTATGTAATTATCTGATGTATTGCAGATAAGATTTAAATAAGCTGTCTAGGCTTTATAAAAACTGGGTTTAAGAGTTTCTTTTCAAGGAAACTGCTTTAACAGCTGTGCTTAAGATCTGTTGTTGCTAGCAATTGCACAAATACTGGCAGGGATTTCACAAACAAACCTCTAAAACAGAACACTATTCTTCAAGCTTCTGGCAAACCAGTCAGCTCCATGGGGGGCTATTTCACAGAACCACCACCACCTCATTTATCCCATTAGAGGCTTTTTCATCAATCTTAAAATCAGTCTCTTTCCATACCTTAGAAAAAACATCAATGGTAAAAAATAAACAAAACCAAAACCAGTAGTTTCTTAACCTTTTTCATCACTCTACAGAATAAAAAATGCCCAAATGACACCTCCTAAAATTTATTTGGGAAGCACGCAAGAATAGTTTGATAAAAAGATGCTTCTGATATTGATTTGTCTCCACAGAGCAATATACCTTGGCTTGTAACTTGCTAGTGTCAGCAGTCAGCATGCACAAACATGAAAATCCTTACACTATTCAGAGAGAAGAAAGGGTTGGAAGGAAAACTGTTTTTACCTTACACAGGGTCCAAATTTTCTGAGTGTAAATAATATAAATGAAAATGTTTTCCATCATCACTCTCCATACTCACCTTTTAAAACTGGAACTGATAATTTAAAGCAAACCCCATTATTTTGCCAAATCTACAGTACAGGAAAGCATACTGATATTCCAATGATTTCATAAGACTATCAGTTTAAGCCTATTACAATTGTCCGTTGTGAAATATTAACAAGCTTCAGCAGGTTAACAGCACTTATTTAAAAATCTGGAGTTGATCATAAGCATATTAGCTATAAAATATTCTGTGACAGCAGAAAATCTTCTGTTCCTTTCAATTATCCAAGCTTAAAATCTTTCCTTAAGAGATGTATTTCTGAGCTCCCACAAGACTGAGGAAATTAATCTATATGCAAGACTTGTGTATTTTATGGTGACTCTATGCATTTTCACATGGAGTTTGCTGGGATAAGAAACATATACTTTTCAGTCCATATGAGGTCACTGAAAACATAAACTTGACTGTTGTAAATTTACAAGTTAAAATGGCACTTAGCTGCCTCAGTACGTGTTAAAACTGGTGAACATAAAGGCCAACAGTGATCAAAATGGTTTTCTTTCTGCACTCTGATCAAACAGTGTAAAAAGCTTTCAAAGCCCATATTTACAAAGACTTTTAATAAAAGACTAACTATTAGTGACCTTTTACTCTTTGCAGAACTGAAGAAAGAGTAATTTTATCATTTAAATGAGAAACAGGAAGGGCCCCAAAAGGACTCTGTATCTGCTCTTAATTTGCACACTATCAAAGGACATTCAGCAGTTTGGCACCTCAGACAATTCACTCTGCAGACTGCAACTGTGAGTGAACATTTGCACAATCTGTAACCAAAATGAGTGCCAAGAACAATTTCCCTAAAGAGAAAAAACTGTTGCATAAAACTGTAATGAGAAGAGACTTCCACAAGATGCCTATGGAAGAGCAAAACTGTATTTAAAGGCCTACATTGTGTATCCGGAAGAGGCAGAGCGCCACGACGTGAGCACACCACTTGGCCCCAGCCCCACAGGTACAACTGCATGACGTAATTCTGCATCGGTCAAACATCACCGCCACGTTGTATGCACCTTTGGGCGGCACCATCTGGGGAGGCACCACAGTGGCACTCAGATGGAAACCTGTTAAAAATCAGAAGCCCAAAGTTAGTCTTCTGGTGCTTGGGAGACAGATCAGCTAGCATGGAAATTTAGGTCATGGCTAGGATTCGCGAACAAAGATCCGGGGAGGGCTCTACCCACGTTTTTTAGAAGCACGCTGATGGCTGAAAAGGCTGATATGAGATAGACAAGAGCAGTTGCAAAAGGCACAGCAGAAGGACTCCTCAGGAGGTATAATCTGCAAGACACGATTCTTTCTACGCTGTCTTTTCTCCTCAAGAGTGATCCTGCATGCCTTCTCAAAAACATCAGCTGCATTAAAAATAGTATGTCTCCAGACCTCCCGATTGGAGGCCAGAGTAGACCAGTTAAAGTGATCAATATGGCCAAGGCTGAGATGTTGTTTCAGGGAGTCCTTGTATCTCCTCTTCGGGGCTCCTTTCTTGCGATAGCCAGTGGCAAGTTCACCATAAAGCATAATTTTACGAAGTTCTTCGTCCTGGAGGCATGACCTGCCCAATGCAGCTGCGTTCTCAGCAGCATGGCCTCAATACTTGAAATTGCTGCTTGTTCTAGAATGAAATTTAGGTATGTGCCTTTTAAACAACAAAACAAGTCTAGCAGCAACATCCATATGAGGATGGACATGTATCTAGAGTTCCCAGCACTTTTTTATTCCCAATCAGCTACAGTAGAATATTAGCAGAGAGGCATAACATGTTATAACAAGAGGTTGAAAAACATTAGCCTTATATTTATCCATCTTAATATTAACAATATTTAACAAGGAAAGGCAGAAGTTATTAAAGACATCACTGAAAAGTGTGGGAGTTCTGATCAGAGGGTCAAAGCTAGGCTATACACAGTCTCGGCATGCTTTCCATGCTAATTAACTTTGGCAACAGTGCAGAGCAGGCTACGTGGTTTCTTCAGAACTATTTCCAAGTCAGTCAACTTTCACAATGTTACAGTAAACTATAAAAGGCAGCACTTGCATCTGAACACTTACTTTCACTTTGTAGCTTCAGAAGCTACCTATTTCTCATAAATTACGTGCCTCCTTGCTATTCTGCAAATATCTCATTTTTATAAACCACATACCCATAAAACAAAAAAATCCCTCTTGCTCAGACTAAAATCAATGGAAGAGGGGAAATTCCAGCAATAACACTTGGATGAATCCAGCCCCATTAATCTGTGATTAAACAAATAAACTATGAATTTTATCTCAGGCAGGATGAACTTTAATGAGGCTTAGCTTCATGTAAACGCACGTACAATGAATACCAGTTGTACTTACAATGTAGCCTCCTCTACAGAAAATGGTTATCCAGAGGCACATGTTATAAGCAGGAAAAGGCCATCAGGAACATGAATCTTCAGCTTGTCCTGAAGGTCCCTAGCACCAATAAATCACCCTCTATAGCAATAAATATAGGCCTCTGAACCTTTCTGCTAATCTCAAATCCAGTTTCAATGAAGAATAGAAAGGTATTAATGTCATAACCAAAACTCAGTTGAATCTACTCTAAGTGAAAAAACATAGCTTGGGACAGATAATTGAAACAGTTTCTCCACTATCAGCACAGGGAAGTACATTAAAACCAACACTACTAAGTTTTTATTATGATACTGGGAGATTATAACAACGGTAGTGTTCAAGAGTGCATGTGAGCTATTAAATCCTGTTTAAAACAATGTGCCCTATTTCTTCACCAGAATATAATCCCTGTGCCAATACAAACTTGCTCTTACCTTGCTTAACCCTTCTATTTCTCCTGTTCACCAGAATTCAAATCCACTTCCTGATGTGGGTGATTACTTCAATTAGTACACATAATGCCACCCAAATTCATCAGCCATTTTAGCAACAGGAACAGGATCAAAACAAAAGAATGCATTCAAACAAAATTACTGCACTGCTTATTACTAGCTCCAGTTCTAATTTATGTTCCAGACTTGGATAATACAACCCAAAGAGTTCAGTTAGTCCTTCTGTTACACTAGAAGCATCTCACAACAATGCCAACATGCCCTAATTTTCACAAAAGCAAATTAAGTATTTCACATATTGGAATTCCAGAAATTCTGTTTCACTGAGAAAAAGAACTATTTGGAAGGTGTTAGAGAAGAATGGGTCACAGCTATACACTCTCAGCAAATTCTATAATGGAATTTTTATTTCCATATGAAACTGATTAAATTTAAAGAGGGATGTATAATTATAAAAGAGACAAACAAACTTTAAGGGCTTCAGCAAGACATATGACAAGCTTCAGCTCAAACTGTAACTTGAGGAACATGTCAGCCCAGTTGTTTTGCACCACCAGTCTTGCTGTACTGAACAACTATTTGCAGGATGGTACAGGAGATCACCAGGCACAGTCTGAAAATCACTTGGGTTCTTCTGTGGCCCCTGGTGCAATAACTGTGCCGACAGCAGAGNAGATCACACAGGAACAAAAAACTGGATTAAATTAATGACTACTTTTACCAGGAAAGTTACCACAATTCAGTTCACTGCACAGTTTACTGAAGTCTGAGCATGCAGGGACACAAAAGGTGACTCTGCGGGGCACCACTGCAGAATGCTTTAGCCCAACACTGTTTAAAGAAATGGTCATCAAACTGTATTTGTCTACAGTCAAAGTGCAACTATTGTCTTCTGCAGACCCACAGCTTTCCCACACAGAGTGACCTTGTCACCTCATGGAGACTGCAAGAATGTTCTTCTCTCCCACCCACCTCCTGCTCCCAAGTACCTTATAACAGCTTAGTTACTTTATGCACAACAATACATTACAAAAACATGTCTGCAGGTCCCAGCAGCATTCATTCTGCAACTGCACATAGCCCAACAGAAAAAACTTAGATCTATACACTATTTTGGACAAGCTCTACTTCCAGGACATCTCGAGAATGAACTGCAGGCCAGAGGAATCACTCTGTCATGAGTCTCACCACCTGGCTACCATTTTGCTTAAAGGCACTGTGGGCATAGAGCAAGCTTGGTACTTCTGTGAAAGTACTTAGGCTCTCTACACAGAAAGTGCATCTTACACTTCTTATGAGCAACAGATCTGATACTCATGCACCAAACAAATATATCAAGCAGCCAGCACCAGTGCTTCAGAGGATGTGTCACATTGCACCAGGAGTGATCTACTGCACTCATGAAGCAGGTTTTATCATGTGGTGAAGAAGGAGTAGGAGCACACTGTCCTCTCTGATACTCAACATATGGTTTGATCAAAATAATTAGCTGCTGCATAGACTAGGTATGAGGAAATAGACATGGCTTCTTTTCCAGTCCATAACCTATCCTTACTGCTCAACCCCTGAAAATCTCTCAGAAAAAGTATCCAAAAGAAACGTATGCTTCCTGATGGTTAAAATAGTTTTCAGAATTTTAGGATAGCTACATCAATGTCTTTTGCAAAGTACTTATTTCATCATGAAACTCATTTATTGTAAAATTTCAGGTTTGTTTGTTCATTGGAAATGCACAAACTTGAAATATCTGAAGCTACTCAAAGTAAGGAACTGGAATGAAAAGATTCAAGTGACCTATGAGTTAACAACACCCTGCTAAGAATACTTCTTACAGTACAAGTTCAAAGCTTTCTTCATTGATATTTGGTAGTTCTGACACCCTGTAACAATGAAAGCAAACACACCTCTGCACAGTATTTAAGAACTTTTTTCTCTGGTCTTTCCAGGGCTAACAGAAATTGGAAAATGAGAGCTGAACAAGAGCTTTTAGAGAGGAAGTAAAGCAAGGCAATTTTTGACATTTTTTTTTTTTTAATCCAAGATAGGAGAGTCTCTTAAAAGTGGAGACTTAGTGGACACTACTTAAAGAGATGCAACGTTAGAATCCAGACTGAATCTGCTGCTGTCTTCCTCATTTGTTAAAAAGAAATCTAAGACTATGATAGAAAAAAAGTCCCTGAAATCAGCACCTACAACACACTTACTTGAGAACACCAACAACGTATTCAGTGCAAGGAAGCAAGTATGTGACTCCTACAAAAGGAATAGGCAGGAGGAGGTCTCCAAAGCCAATTCTTTGCTTATATATAGTAGAACACTGTAAAAAAGTGCATTTTTGAAAAGTGGTGAAGAGGTGCTATTGTTCAGAAATTATGTATATAGATCTACATCTGGACAAGATGCCTAAGATTAATCATTTATGTTTCTTTAAAAAGTCTTAATAGTACAAGGGGAAATAGGACAAAGAGGACGAAGCACATTCCAAGCTTTGTCCTATTGATCACAATACCACAATGCACCGCCCAGTCCCCCTCCAAATCAAATCCTCTCTCAAGGGCTGCTTCATTTCCCATGTTTCTTTTTCCATTTGTCAGTATACGAACTCAAAACTGCAACCACACACCTTAAAATCATTTGTAGTAGACATCTGAAATTCCATTCACCCCACTGGGACTGCCCAGCTTCTGGGCTGTTATTTAATTGAAAAAAAAAAAAAGAATCTCTTCTCTAAGGAGGAAATTACCTTACTGTTTAAACAAAATTACCTCCCTCCCTTCCATACACACAATCCTTTGTCAAGAAGCCCAGTTGCTGTATTTGTACTTGAGAAGTTCCTCCCCTGTATCATTCATCCCCTTCTTTTTCTCTACTCCTCCTCCCCTAAGCACAGGCTTTGCAGTAATACTCCTAGACTTTGCTCATTTACATTGCTTTACAGCTCCTTGCCTTTTTAATTTATTACTGAAACAAGTTTTGACAACAGTCTTAACACTATATATTAAACATTCTGCTCTTTTCCATTGTGAAAGGCCCAGGAATTACTGAATTTCAGCCAATTGCATTTGAACTCATTTTGTCTCTCTTAATCACTTGCCTTCCTGCAGTTCAGGAGATGCCTTAGAGGCCTCTCTCAGCATTTCAGTCCTGACATCAGGAGCTTATGAATACACTCAAAGACAGTTTAATCCTATTTAGCTCAATGTCCTTAATGTTCCAAAATTACTATCTGGTCTCTCTGACAACTCAATTTACCTTATGTATGAGGTCCATTTCTCACACACACATAATTCCCAAGAACTCCTGCTATTGTTATTACAGTAGACAACAGAGTAGGTAAAATCTCTCACCCTAACTTCAAGTAACAGTTCATTAGCCTCTTCCAATTTGCATATCTCAATTACTATCTCCTCTTCTTTTCATTCTTCCTAAACTTTTACAGTCTGAGTTTCTTTCACTCCTCTTTTGAAGGTCCTTTACCTAAATTTTACCTAAGTGTTACTGGTACTAGCAACTAAAACAGGTCAGCAGAAGTCTCTAGCCCTCATCACAGGAAAATACAGGAAGTTTCCTCCTTAATATTATACATCTTTTTATATTATCATTTTTCGTATTACAACCAGGCTCAGTTTCCACATGCCAATTAATATTCTAATTCTGAAGCTTACACTTGCAGAAAAAAACAAAACACCTAACACATTTTCTTTGGATTGACATGGCCCAACTTGGCATACTAGTGTCTTTATTTCACATAATGCTTCCTGTCTAGCAGCTATCACTGGAAAAGTCAACTCACTATTCTTTACTTCAAAGGGTTTAGTGAAAAACCCAGAGTAGAATTCTTTAAGATAAAATTCGTTTCTATAACCATTAAACATAAAAAGAACAAGATAAGAGAGAAGAAATGATAAAAAACACTGTCTGGCAACAAGGATTTCCTTCTGCCAAAATACTACATGAGTAACTGCATTATTAATACAACTCTTTCACTACAAGAATAATTAAACCTTGCAAACTTCCTCTCTGCCATATATGCACTTTAGACAAGGCACTCGTTTGATCAGACCTCTAGAAACCCAAGTTTTCTTTATCAATGAGGAATTCAAGCATTATTGAGACAAAGGCATTCTACACAGTTTTTGCCAAAATGTTGAGATACATTAAGGATGTAATCTTCAGAACATTTCTGGCTTTTTACTCAGTTCACAGCTGAGCTGACTGAGGCTGAAATAAACACAGCATTTACCTCAAGACATTACAAAGAAAATATGTGGCAGGGGGTTTAATCTAGGATACCAGAAAATCTGGTTTTGAGATACAGTTATACTACTACTGTTCTTTTGCAGATAAGGTTTCATGGTTTGGGGAATCTGAAATATCTGAAGAAGTGGAGCTGTAATGTTCTTACCTATCTGGAGAGGATCTTTGACAGCCCTCACCCGGAAGAGCTGCTCCCCTCGCTGGAACTCATCCGCACTGCCATTCGCCAAACACGAGTACAATCTGCAAGATAAAAATACCATGTCAAGATGAGTTTGTTTTCAAGAAACTTCACAGTATTATCCTCTTGCATTCTTTGTTGACATGGCTTTTGAAAAATCTTTACTATCTTAAACCTTAAGATGAAGTCCACCTCTTTTCTGCTATTTCTCCCATTACAATTCAACCATAAAAATCATTAGTTTCTTCCTAACTGGGTTTGTGTATAGCCACTGGCATTTCTCAGAATTTCAGTTGAAGACTTTGGAATACAGATTCACTCATAGTCTAAAATAAGGCTTTTATATACAGTATAATATCAATTCAAGGTCTAATGTTAGCATGCCATAATAAAAACTCCTTGCACTTCTAGATGAGTTACCTGCATGCTTACGTGAGGTATTTTTACATCTGTGCTCATCAGAATAATGAACACGTACAACCAGCTGGATTGCTCTATTCCCTGCCAAGAGATCTTACCATTACGTCAGCACTTACTGACATTGCCTCCCTGATGTGATACCAGAACATTACATGAATGCATCTAAGAACTTTCAGGTCGATTCTTTCTAAAAGAGTGCAATATCACTACTTTGCAACAAATCCTATAGCATAAAAGCCTCAGCAAAAACATTTTGGTAAAAGATCTATGCGCACAGAGTTTTTGACTTTGTACTCACACAATTTATGTGGAAACAATAAGAAATGCAGTCATCTCTCTGACTGTATCCATTCTGATCACTGATGTACTCAGCAAATTCTGATTCTCCTAATTACACCAACAGAAGGCTTGCACAGCATACCGAGTTCAGTTAAAACTCTGACTCAAGTAATAGATTCAAACTGGAAAGAATGCTGTGTAAAACTAACATAAGGACAAAGCTCAAGAAACTAGTTACTGTCAGGCAGATCAAAGGGTATATTTATTCTGCTATCATTTACACACAGAACCTGCACATGTACATGCTTTTCCTAGGACATAGGCAGCGCAGCTTACCCGAAAATAAAACCCCATATCATAGCATATTCCACAGTAAACCGTTCACATATTACAAAATACATATGAGAACAACAGAAGTAGCAAATACATGAGAAATCAAATGGACAACCATTCTCCTCTGGTGAACAGAACTTTTCCCTAAGCATCAATGATACAGAAATAGTATTCATTACCTGATATCTTCCTCATTTTCTGGGAAACTCCAGAAGGCAATTCGAAGCTGCAGCTGCTCAGGTACTGGAGGATAAACTTTCTCCACCACCTCAAATGGAATGTGAAATGCAACCTGTTTTGCAGACAATTCCACCAATGGGATCACCAGCCCATCTAGCAAGAGAAGAAACAAAATGCAACTAGCCAGAGAACAAAACTCATGAGAGGCTAAAGTTATTACTGGAGTAGGGAGCTCTTCCACTTCCTCTCTTATCTCACCGATTTTAAGGACCAATTTTGAGACTCAAAGAAATAAGAGAGTGTCTTTGCAAAACCAATAAGGCTCCTATATGGATCAGAATCTGTTCCTAGAGCAGTTTTATAACTTAGGGTAGAAATTGATTAAGGATAAGAAATAGTCTTAATGGAACAAGATTTCTGTATAACTTAGGTTAGGAAACATCTGTAAGTTGTCCTCACAAGAAAGCGGCCAAACTCACATGACCATAGTGGGCAGCCAAGCATCTCAGCTTGACTGATAATGAGGCCATAAAATGGGTGAGAAAGGCCTTGTAAGGAACAAACCACATGTGTCTGGTAGGCCTTGCAAGAGTGTAACTGTGTTGATGAAAGGCCATCATGGGCAGCCAAGCGTCTCAACAGGCCTGGGAAGGGGATAACCTAGCTGATACAACACCCCTGCAGCTATAAAGACAAAGAAATCCCCTGTTAGTTAGAATAATGAATAGACTTATAGAGGATAGGCCCTAGCAATTATAACTGGTGAAAGGATGCTTGCCAAAGAGATAATTTTTTTTAGCTTAGGACATTATTGCGCTTGCTTCACGAAATTATGAATATTGACTTCTCCACCCAGGGAAGGCATAAAGTAGAAATAATAAGACACACAACACAAGTTGTGGGAGGCGGAACATTGATGTAATAGGTGGATCAGAAAGTCTGTACCTTCTGAGTACCTGGACCAATGGGGAAAGGAAGAGGGATCACCTGCAGCTGGGAGTTAGGATAAAAAAAGAGGCTACACCCTCCAGCAAATTTGAGAGACCCCACAGGGATATGACCAGGGGACTCTCCCTTTATTCAAATAAAGCTCTTTTTTCAGTCTTTCCAGGACTCCTCTGTCTCTTCTTTTGGCATCATCCTTCGACAGTGAGATTTTCCACACAAGACTATAAAAGGTTACAAAGAAATTTTCTGAAGAACTGCCTGCCAACACCAGGTTTGTTTTCAGACCCCTAAGGGAATGGGTATACGTTCCCTAAAAAACCCAGTCCTTCATTAGGAAAGCTACAGTAGCCTAGCAGACACCAGTGACTTGAATTTTGTCTCCTGACAAAACCGAAGTCATTTAGGTAACCAAGTATTTTTCAAACATTTCTGTTTCAATATGGCAGCAACATGCTGTGAATGCCAAGTGATCACACAAAGAACTATTATAGTGTACATGCACAAGACAGCAATAGAACGGTTACCCAGGAACCTCGGTATTGACTTTTCTGACAACATTCAGTGTTCAGCTATTTACCAAGATTTTAATTTCAATTAGTTTTAGTAGTTTTATTCCTCCTACCACCACCTTTTATTGATATCTGTCTTTATATTTCAAATTCTTTATAGAAGCAACTGGGAATTCATGTTTGTACAGTGCTGACTACACCAAGCCCACGAGAATCTTAACTGAAAGCACCAAGAGCTTTATATAAATACATTAAACTACCACTTTTCTACCAAACTAACTCCACTTTTTATGTTTTTAAGTGCACATGAAGATTCTTTATCATCAGGCTACAGGAACCTTGTGTTTCTGCTTTGCTCTCAGCTAGATTACACTCTATGCAAAATGCCAGACTTGTCTTATCCACAAGCACCTCACCACTTTACTTAGGTCACTTCCTGATCCATCACTACAGCAGCATTAGCTCCCTCTTCCAAACCCTGTCGCCAAGAGCCTAATTAATTCAGTTTCAGATATTTGATGTTATGCCTCTTCAACTCCCTAAGCAGCTTCTAAAACACCACTGAAAGCCAGAATGTAAACCAATCCAGCCCTCAGTTTTCCCTTCCCACCAGCCTCCAGGCAACAAATCAAATTAAAACTTAAGCCCTGATGTCAGCAAGTGCTTTCTCACCCTCTGTCTAGAGAGACCATCAGTCCAAACAGCTGGGAAACAGATAGGAAAGGAGAGGGCTTTGAAAGTGCCTGCACACAGAAAAGCAGACAACATCTACTCCAGGTCTGAGCAGACCTGTCAAATGGAAGGATTACATAAATATGCTAAGGAAAAAAAAGTTTTCAAACATCTGCATTCATGATTTTTTGACTGCAGTGAAATTACATTAATTAGGCAGCGCTTCGTTCTCCCAGAGTCAGTCTTTTACTGTCAGGATCGTTTCTCCATCACCAGTGACTTTTATTCTATGTTATAGATGGAGCCTCTGTTTATCAGTGCTGTAATACCATCCACAAATGTGAGAGCAGCAGATTGTAAACTGAACGGTGATGGAAAAGAAGAGTGTTCCTTCCTCTACAGCTAGCAGACAAACAAGGTTTTGTTAGTAATTTCATTTCCTCTTCTGACAACCAGAACAGACATACAGATTTCATCAAGTCACTAAAAAAAAAATTACTATTTTTAATTAGAAAAAAAATTAGTTTTTAGTTAATACAACACAGTCAATTTAAATATCATTGCTACCACTACAGCAGTAGTAGATTCCATAGAAGGTTCAAATTGAGGCACTTCATACCTGAAATTAATCTGAGCAATAAAAGGAGAGTTATTTTTTGTGGGTTTAACTACACTTTTTGTATACAGGCACTTTATCCAAGTTTCTATTACACAAAACTGGAAAAGAAATAACACCTAAACAACTCCTCCAAGGTACAAGACTCAAAAAAAAGGGAAAACACCTGCACATTCTTCAAAGAACTGCAAGCCTGCAGCTTGGATGGTATTCCTTTTTACAAGGATTTGGTACTAGGTATGAAGGTCAGATTGGAAATGCTAGAGACACATCGAGGTGACAGATAAAGCAGCAATGACAAATGCATTCTGTTTATTATTCTATCAGTACACCTTACTCTTAAAAAATTTTTATTTTACTGTTGCAATGGACTAGGACACAAATATAATCAGTTGCTAGGTCTCAATGGTACTAGTAGAGTACTACTAGTACTGGAAGCAGTAGTATGATCATAGCAATTACCCTCTATTCACTCCATTATAGTGTAGCTGTTCTCTTTCAAGCTAAACTAAACAAGCTGAAGAAAAATACTATGACAAGCATTACTTGTATCACTTCTCCCGTGTCCTGTTTACTGACAGATCTTGCCGTCTTGTGGGAAACCATCGCAAGTGGAAGGCTGCTGTGTGGAGTCCCACACGACGAGTTGCAGAAGCAACTGAAGGAGAAGGTGAATCAGGGCAGTTTGCAGAGGTAAAAGCCATCCAACTGGCATTAGTCATTGCCGAGCGAGAAGAGTGGCCAGTGCTCTATCTCTACACCAACTCATGGATGGTGGCGAATGCTTTATGGGGGTGGCTGAAACAATGAAAGAGCAATAATTGGCAACACAAAGGTAAACCCATTTGGACTGCCTTGTTATGGCAAAATATTGCTACTCGGCTAGAGAAACTACCTGTGAGAGTATGTCATGTGGAAACCCACACACCCAGAAATCGGGCCACTGAGGAACACCAAAATAACCAGCAAGCAGATCAGGCTGCTAGAGTGTTCCAAACAGATTTGGACTGGGACCATAAAGGTGAACTATTCCTCGCTTAGTGGGCCCATGATGCTTTGGGGCATCAAGGAAGGGATGAGACATACAGATGGGCTTGTGACCGAGGGGTGGATTTGCCTATGGATGCCATCACATAAGTGATCCATGACTGTGAGATGTGTGGCACGATCAAACAATCTAAGCGATTGAAACCTCTGTGATATGGGGTGCGATGGTCAGAGTACAGGTATGGGGAGGCCTGGCAGATTGACTACATCACCCTTCCTCAAACCCGCCACGGCAAGCACTACATGCTTACAATGGTTGAAGCAACCCCTGGCTGGTTGGAGACATACCCTGTGCCTCAGGCCACTGCCCGAAATACTATTTTGGCCCTTGAAAGGCAGGTTCTTGGCGACATGGAACACCAGAAAGAATTGAGTCAGATAATGGAACCCACTTTAAAAACAACCTTACAAACAATTGGGCTAAAGAACATGGGATCGAGTGGGTATATCACATTCCCTAACATGCACTAGCCTCTAGAAAAATTGAGCGATACAATGGACTGCTAAAGACCACGTTGAAAGTGTTGGGGGGAGGGACCTTTAAGAAGTGGGATAGACACCTGGCAGAGGCCACCTGGTTGGTTAATACCAGAGGATCTGTCAGTC
>VWZO01012118.1:46910-57165 GCA_013396975.1 Bucco capensis
TTGCCTCTCTGGCAGCCCTGCTTGGCGCCCCAGCTTTGCTGCTTCCACGCTTCTGAGTCCAGGCCTCCAGGGTCCAGCTTCCTCCCTTTCTTTCCCCCCTCCCAGGGGAGTTCGGCTGCGGTAATATAGCGACCGGGAGGGAAGATGGGAGGTTTGGATCTTAGTGCTGGCTCTTTAACTTTGCTTGTATATATGTGCCTGCTGCCGTTGTTTTCTATTAAAATAGTTAAAGTTACTCTGCCTTTTCCAGTCCATAAGTCTCGTTATTTCATCCAAACCATAACACAGATCAAGTGAATAAAGCCCCAGTGGTATGGAGGACACTGGCTGAAATATAAATATGGAGAGGCCTGGCAGATTGACTACATCACACTCCCACAAACTCGCCAGGGCATGCGCCACGTTCTCACAATGGTGGAGGCAACCACTGGATGGCTGGAAACGTATCCAGTGCCCCATGCTACTGCCCGAAACACCATCCTGGGACTCGAGAAGCAGATTCTGTGGCGACATGGCACCCCACAGAGAATCGAGTCTGACAATGGGACTCACTTCCGAAATAACCAGATAACATCCTGGGCCAAGGAACATGGCATTGAGTGGGTGTATCACATCTCTTATCACCCACAAGCCTCTGGAAAAATTGAGAGATATAATGGACTGTTAAAAACTGTACTGAAGGCATTAGGCAGTGGAACCTTCAAACATTGGGATACTTACCTAGGAAAGGCCACCTGGCTAGTTAACACCAGGGGATCTGCTAACCATCCTGGTCCTGCCCAAACCAGACCCTTACATGCGGTGGGAGGAGACAAGGTTCCTGTGGTGCACATAGGGAAGTGGCTGGGGAAAGCAGTATGGATTGCTTCTCCCTTGTGAAAAGGCAAACCCATTTGTGGGATTGTCTTCGCTCAAGGACCTGGGTGTACTTGGTTGGTAATGCAAGAGAATGGGGAGACCCGGTGTATACCTCAAGGAGATTTGACTTTTGCAGGAAAATAACCATATATTAAAGTTCTATATTGCAGGAGCAGAGAGCTGAAGTAACCAAGTGAATCCTGATAGCGATGACTGAGATCTAGCCGGTGTTAGTGACTAGCAGCTGAAGACCTTGCTTCTCCTGTTCCAAATATCCATCCTAGAAGATGAACCCCATGACACTGAAGGGAGAAATTTTAAGCTGTTATGTATTATGTGGAACCTGAGCATGATGCAAATGGTATGGAATAAGGGGTGGAGATTGTATTGGGTTTGGCTGAGATGGAGGTAATGTTTTTCAGAAACGCTGTGCCTCAGGTTGAAGATAACCTGTGATGTTGTTATGTTGGCACAGCACCAAGGTGATGGGGTGGGCAAGATCCTGGGAGGGGACACAACCGAGACAGCTCACCCAAACTGACCAAAGGGCTATTCCATACCATATGATGTCAGCTCAGGGATAAAAGGCAATGGGGGGGAAGTATCAGTGGGAAGAAGACATCTGACCCCCAAACAACCACTACATGTTTTGAAGCCTGGCTTCCCGGGAGAAGGCCAAACATCGCCTCAATTTTGCTTTGCTTTGCTTCGTGCGCGCGGACTTGCCTTTCTTTATTTTGCTTATTAAACTGCCTTTATTAAAACCCACGGGCTGTTTCCATCTCGTTCTCTCCCTCTTGTCATGCCATGGGAGGTGTGGGGCGAGAACATGATACAGAACCTTGGTGGGTACCTGGCGCTCGGCCAAGGTCGACCCACCACACAGTCACAAACATCACAGTTATATTTTCAAAGAGGTCAAGTTTTCCATCTCAGCAGAAGCAATACTGCAGCCACTCTAGTCTGTGCCTGTAAGAACTGGAATATAGGAAGGCTTTACTTAGAACATAGGAAGTACTGAACCACAACTACCAAGCTGCAGAAGTACCTGAAGGCTCCTTGGTTTTGTTTTCTTTCAGTGTTTTTCTATTTTTAAAATGTCCACATATTCATAACAGTAGCAAGTACAGCTACAATTATCTTGAAAAACAAATAAGGATAGGGTACTGTAATGAAATCATCAGGTATTTCAGGCACAGTCAACGACAGGAAAAACTCTAAAAATAACAGCTTTCTCCACTAGGGTTGTATGTCAGGAAGATATTCTCACTACCCAAGAATGACTATATATAAATATGCACACACAAAAACATATATACACCTTTTTTTTTAAAAATAATTGTAAACATACCGCTAGAGGGAACTAACCAGCAAAATGCTCTAGAGAGCAAACCGAGATTCAGTTTGAATTGCTTGGACATTGATCTGCTCCAAGAATAAAGCAAACAAAAAAGAACTATCAGGGTTACTCGGTTATATTTTTCTGTTCATGTAATTCACCTGTTAAATTTGCACATTCCCCTTCTTACTGCCTATAAATAGTGTAGAACTCAGAAAGGAAAGCTGTCAACCAGATATGTTTTTTTAGGTTTAGGAACAGCTCTGCTTCTCTGGTTTGCTGTTTTCTTCTTCCTCTTCCTCCACTACTACCTCTGTAAGCTTACTAAGAGTATTAAAATCCTAATGGGATCCGTGCTTACAAGACTTTCTTATACCTCCTTTCCTCAGAGTTATACAACTCTACGTGGATCCCATAACCATTTTGCAGCAGTGAAGTTACATTAACAATAATGTCACATAGTAGCATATGCAGAGATATATAAGACCATGCTGAAAGCAAAAAAAAAAAAGAATTGCGGGGAGGCCTAAATCAGCCCTAAGCTACAGAATGACATTTTTTTATGTACAAAAAAGTTGAGAAGACAAACAAGCAACAGAACTTTTTTATTAGTGTTTACTGGATAAGACTGATGAGATTCACAGCCAAAAAATCATTACAAATACAAATCCCAGATGGGCACTCCCAGAGTTCAACCCAAAGTCACTACCACATACAGCAAAAGCCATAGCACAGAGTCAAATTAATTTCTGAAAAATGCTTAACAACACATCAGAAACAGCTCATACATGTAAGTCAAAACATTTAATTGCTCAAACTATTTTTTTGGCTGTATTTACATTTCCCTTCCAAATGGGAGAAGCATATTATTTGGCAGACTGCATAAAGATATCCTGATATGATTTCTGCCTCCAAGATTAACACATTTTAGGAAGCAAGAATTAGTTTCTTCCGTAAGGTAGACTTTATATGTATCAAAATACCAAAAAACCCTCTACGTTTCCAGAATACAGTACTAAATCACATTGTGGATTTGCAGTGGATGAGTAGGCTGTTCTGTCAAGTGTCAGCAATTAAAAACCTGTAAGGCCTGTAGATCTCCTGAATTATAAAAAAAAAAACCAAAACACAAACAAACAAAAAAACCCCATTCCTGACAAATCCATTTCACAACAGTTTTCTACACTCACTCTCTGAAAGTGTACAGAGCTAAAAAAAAACAACCCCTCAAACCCAAAGAAAAAAAACCCCCAACCACATGCAAAACCCAAATCGAGCTGACTTAACCTTGCTCACCTGTTAGCAAAAACCTACCAGTATCAAAATGTTCTATTGCTGTATAAAATGGTCATGACCTAACTTCAGAAAGGATTTCTTTGAGATGTTCTAGTTCCCAGTCCCTCCTTTTAAAGCTAAAACAATGTTGAAATAAGCAAGCAAGCCGACACAGATGCCTACATGGCACACACTAATACATGCAGCATTTATTTCCCTGAATTTCTAGAGACTTGCAGGGAAATGGTTCCTTTTTCTTCCTGCACTCTGCAAATGAGACTTCATTCCTGAGAATCAGATCTCCCAGGCCTGTGCCACACCAGATGAGAACCTGAGACACATAGGCAGGGAGTTCAGTGTCCTCTGTCTGCCAGATCAGCTACTCAGATCACCTTGTCAGGCAATCCAAATACTACTCTGTTAGCAAACTTCCACAAAATGATTCAGAAACATCTTTTACTCCACAAAATACCAGCGTCAGCCATAATCCTACTGCGACAACAGCCAGCAGGGATACTGTCACCTGTCACAACTTAATAGGTAGAAATTACAATTTAACCAAATAATGAAGTACTAGCTTTATCAGGGGAAATCTGGGGTGCTTAGTACTGCTGAGCAGACCTATACCAGAAAAAAAAAGGCCAATGCTTTCTGCTACAGGATTTTTTAGAAAATACCATAAGAAACAGCTCCTTATGGCAAGAGGCTACAATGTACATGAAGATGAAGGCAAATTTCTCAATATACCTTCTTGGTGCAGCTGCTTGCTTCTACCCTTCCCAACTTCATCTCTAGTTTCCTGTGTCAGCAAGAACACTTCTGGAGGCAAAACATCTGAAGGAACAGTCTCACCCGAGCAGCAAGAGATATTAATAAGAAAAATAACCACTCCTGTTGCGTTATTTCCCTTTTCACCACTGGTAAACATGACTAAAGAGTTTCAAAACACCCAAGCAAATTTTAATTGCCAAGCAGATAACCTGTTGTGTAATCAACCCTCAAAGGTCCCCTTGCAATTAGCAGACAGAAGAAGAGCTACACATCCAAAAACTTTTTCTGCACTCCAAAGGTCAGCTGGCTGAAAAACAGATTTCCCATCCCTATGTTCATAAAGCACCACAGCTACTACACTAGAAAACAGATGTCTAGAAAACAAACATTTGAATCAAGACTTCAGAGCTTTGAGACAAGGCAAAGGTGGAAAGATGCAAGTTATATTTGGTAACCCAAAAATATTTGATAGGGGAGAGCAAGAAAATAAAGATGAAACAAAAAACCCCCATGATTTGGTTTCCTGAGTCCTGGAGAGCAACACCAGCACATTCCTCCATCACTAAACTTCAATTCTAAAGATCCTAGTCTCCTAAATTCTGCCTCACAATTCACATAAGATCAGTGGCAAAAGCGTAGAACATAACTACAGAAAACATCTGCTCTGAGCAAATGTCAGAACCTCTCCAAACACAAGGCAAATTCAGATCAGAAAGGTGTCTTTTCCATTTAACTCTATTGCTTCTCAATAGCTGTGAAAATCTTCTGCACGAGGCTGTGATAATAAAACTGGAGTATTTAATGTTATGCTGATGCCTTATGCCAGATGAGATCCATTTGTCTCTTCATAAGCTCTGCATCTCAAGAGCAAAATGTCAGTAAACACTCAACTCTCATGCACTCTAACATGTTTAAGATCCCAAAACTGTAATACTATCACTAGCCAAGCAATGCAGCATTCACAACTTGATAATCTCTGGAAATTCAGACAAGAAAATTCTTAATCCAAAGACCCTGCCACTTCCCTCCCTAAACAAAGAATTAATTTCAAAAATGAGCAGCCTGGGCAAGCAATCAACAGCTGTTAGAAATCCTAAAATTAATAGCATATATTTGTAAAGCAAGACAGACAGTGCTACACAACACTATTCATGCCAGTGCTGGCCAGGGTTTTATGACAAATTGGACAGCTTGCATTCAGAATAACTCTACAGCTGATGAAGCAGACCAGCTTCAGGCAAGTCATTTCCCTTGCACTGTTATTCCTTGCTCTCTCACCCCAAGTAGAAAGTATACTGCATAGCCACGATTGTGCATTCAGAGCACAGACATCAAACAGCTCCAGATCCTGAAAGCAAGGCTCATTACTACCAGTTATTCCCATTTCTGTTCCATGCAAGGTATTTTTAAAGCTCAGAATTCCAAACTATCTCCAGCAGCCTATGACAAAACAACAAGCTACAAAGATCACTGGGGACCAGATATTTTTCTGAATGAAGATGATGGAACATAAAAACAAATCAGAAAGACTGCATCACAGCTGAAGATCAATCCTACCAACAAGTATTAATATCTTTTCACATGCTGAAAGGGAGTCATACAAAATACCATGCAACCGCTCCTATTTAACATGCTGGTGTCTACCAGATGGATTAGTATCCATCCTTTAGTATTACATGCAAAATTCATTTCTAACCAGCTTTTTCCCCATGTCTAAATCCCAGAGCAGTATCACTTGGATGCTAAACAAATGCACTGGCAAACACTGAAGAGCTGCATTACAGAATGAGGTCAAGCCAATTTTGTTGGGGCTGATGGGAAAGTTATTATCTGAAAATAATAGATCAAAGATAAGGCATTCTGACCTCTAGGGTCAGAATAAAATAAATAAAAAATAAAAAATAAAAAGATATTCATTAAATATCTGCCAGGAACTAAGAAAAGATACCACCTCTTTATATCACCAACAGGAAACCACTAGAGGTTTAAAAATCCGTTTCATAGACAGGAGTGTAACTTAAATCCAAATAAGTCTATGGGTCCAGATGGGATCCATCCTAGGGTGCTTAAAGAGTTGGCACAAGAGCTAGCTGAGCCACTGTCCATCATTTATCACCGGTCCTGGCTAAGTGGGGAAGTCCCAGATGACTGGAGGCTGGCCAATGTGACACCCATCTACAAGAAGGGGCAGAGGGAGATTCCAGAAAACTATAGACCTGTCAGCTTGACCTCAGTGCCTGGCAGGATCACAGCCTGAACTGCAGCTGTGGGACACAGCCTTCCAAAGCCGGCAGTCCCCAACCCTCCTCAAGCTCTCACCCACTCTCCAGCAGTTACATTTCCTCTCAGAGTAAGGCATCCATCTGATCATTTCTTAGAATCCTACAGTTGGAGAAAGTTCCTCCTCTAACAAGAAATAAATTCTCTTTCATTTTCCTTGCATCATCACCTATAGAGAGCACAAAAAGGGGCTAATAAAACTAGACACCAACGAATATAAGAATCAAGAAGGCAGCTACAAAAGGCTTACAAAGGAGGAATTAATTACAGGCATGACTATCATTTTCAGTACACAAAAATAATAACAAAAGCAGCACTGGAGAGATTGATTAACTGTAATCCATTGCATGAATTTGCTTAGGTCTTCATCGTCGTCGTCGTCGTCGTGGCTAGGCTTCGTGAACGAAGATCTAGGGAAGGCTCCATCCATGCTCCTCATCAGCACCTTTTACAACTGCGCTGATAAAAAGAGGATAGCGGATAGCACCCTCCAGCCTGCGCAATGGATTTTTTTTTAGGTGAGACACAGCATGCGCAGAGCTGGACTCACCCTTTAGCCCTAAGGTTCATCTGCCAGGGCCTAGCAAGCTTGGACGCTGGCAGCGAGGTCCTTAGGACGGAGGTTTAACCTCTTAGATGGAAGGTGTTACAGGGCTAAACGAGCTCCATCTGCCCAAGTTTGGAATCAGAGTTGTCCCTCTCCTAGGATGACTGCCAGAAGGCTAATGAGCTCCCATACAAGGATTATAGGAACATGGGTATCACTCCCCACGCTTTACCATGGGCAATGAGTTTAATGCTCCCTCTGCTGTCGGCACAGTTATCGCACCAGGGGCCACAGGAAACCCCAAGTGATTTTCAGACTGTGCCTGGATTTGCTTAGGTAAACATGTAATATCTCCCAAGATGTCTCCAACATCACAAGACTGAAGCAAAGTCAATCCTCTTTTGAAAATGTCTGCAGAAGTCTCAAAACACTTGCTGCTCAAAACTACCCAGAGAAAACGAATTCCCAGTCCTTGAGAAGGATAAGCTACTTAGCTGATCCTACGCACTGCTGCTTTAAATGAAATCAGTTAGTCAGTGAAAACTTCCAAGGCATTCCAGGTCAGATACAACTAACTTCTCTGCATCAGACCACCTTCTAGTCAAGCCACACATGGAAGTTACATGGAGGTTTAAGATACAAATATTTTCACCTGGAGCTCTGGTAAACAGATTTACAGTTGTTTTTTTTCCTGATCTCAGCATTTACTGACCCAAATATGAGGTAGGAAAGGGAATGACACACAGAATCACAGAATAGTTTGGATTGGAAGGGACCTCTGCAGGTCATCTAGTCCAACCCACCTGCAGTGGCAGGGACATCCCCAACTAGATCAGGTTGCCCAGAGCCTTGTCAAGCCTCACCTTGAATACCTCCAGGGATGGGGCCTCAACCACCTGCCTGGGCAACCTGTTCCAGTATTCCACCACCCTCGTAGGGAGGAACTTTTTCCTAATATCAAGTCTAAATCTACTCTTCTTTAATTTAAAAACGTTGGCCCTTGTCCTTTCACTATAGGCCTTTGCAAACAGGCCCTCTCCAGCCTTCTTGTAAGTTCCCTTTAGGTACTGGAAAGTCACTAGTAGATCCCCACGAAGCCTTCTCTTCTCCAGGCTGAACAATCCCAACTCCCTCAGCCTGTCCTCATAGGAGAGGTGTTCCAGCCCCCTGATCATTTTCATGGCCCTCCTCTGGACCCACTCCATCAGGTCCATGTCCTTTCTGTGTTGAGGGCTCCAGAGCTGGACACAGTATTCCAGATGAGGTCTCAACAGAGAGACTAAAGTGAATAACACGCAATATGCAGCATCAACTTTAAAGAGCTCAAAGGTATTACTAAATGATGCCCTATAGACTTCACAAAGGTATTAGATTCTCAGAAAAAGTTGTCATTTAATTTGCATACCTATTAATTGCATACCAACCTACCAGCACAGCTTTCATGACTAGCCTTCATGAACAAAGATCCGGGGAGGGCTCTACCCACATTTTTTAGAAGCACGCTGATGGCTGAAAAGGCCGATACAAGATAGACAAGAGCGGTTGCAAAAGGCACAGCAGAAGGACTCCTCAGGAGGCATAATCTGCAAGACATGATTCTGTCTACACTGTCTTTTCTCCTCAAGAGTGATCCTGCGTGCCTTCTCAAAAACATCAGCTTCATTAAAGATAGTATGTCTCCAGACCTCCCAATTGGAGGCCAGAGTAGACCAGTTAAGGTGATCAATATGGCCAAGGCTGAGATGTTGTTTCAGGGAGTCCTTGTATCTCCTTTTTGGGGCTCCTCTCTTGCGATAGCCAGTGACAAGTTCACCATAAAGAATAATTTTAGGAAGGCGGTAGTTCTTCATCCTGGAGACGTGACATGCCCAGTGCAGCTGCATTCTCAGCAGCATGGCCTCAATACTTGAAATTGCTGCTTGTTCTAGGACAGACATATTAGTCACATAGTCTGACCAATGGATGTTTAGGATTGTACAGAGACAGCGTTGATACCAACCTACCAGCACAACTACCATGAAGCTTAAATGTCAAACACATACCAATAATTTTTATATCATCATCAGCGTTTCCCTAAAGCATGGAATTTGGGCATTCAAGCCATCTTCAAGCTATTCAGCTGGCCTCTAACATGGTTTAACAAGGATTTGTGTTGGTACACTCTCCACATGATGAGACAGACACAAATTTACTAGGTAAGGCTAGTACAGGGATATTAAAAAGTAAAAAAAAAAAAAAGGAAAAGGATTAAAAGGTAAGTCTTGAGAATCACAATTTGTGATACAGTCAGGAACATACTGAGAACAGTAAACCTGAAGTCCTTCAAAGAGCAGAAACAAGACATGGACAGATTCCATTGGGTCATATGATTACCCAATATTTGCAGGTTCAGCAAATTTTTCTGTACTTCAATGCAGAACCTTTTTCTGTCAACACACATTGACAAGATACCAGTAGGAATAGCTTGGTTGCATGTAGGCCTTGTTTTAATGAATATATCTAAAAAAGAGTCCAGAGGGTAATGTGACTACATTCACTTTAAGGCCACCTCACTTTTTCTTTAATTCTAGCTGGGGAGACATGCTCACAGCAGCATCTTTAGAGACGTCCCCGATCGAGTTAAAGACATCCCTGGACTAGATGATCTTTAAAGGTCTCTTCCAACCCAAACCATTCTCTATGATCTCAAGCAAAATGAACAGAAAAAAGAGCAATTAAATTTTTCCACTAATTTACCAGGAAAAGAAAAAAAAGAAGGAACCATTCTGGGAGCCCTCTCTCTGGTCCCTGGGGGCATAGTGATTACACTCGCTACTTTGCTGTGGTGAGCTTCCACGGAGAGGCCCTAACCTGCTGGCAAGGTAAAACCTCTCAGTGCCCCTTTAAGGTTTCCCTTCTATTCCAGTCCCGACTCTGGGGGCTGTGTGTCATGTGTGTTCTGGGACCCCTCTCTCTGGGCCCTGGGGGCACAGCTTTCAGGCTAACCAACTGGGGTGAAGCATGGGCGAAGCTGAGCTCACTACTCAAGTGAAGTCAGCTGGGTGGCTCTCCCATATTAACCAGGCTTAGGGAGGATGCGTGACCCGGAACGAGAGTGAACAGGAACAGAGCAAACAGGTACAGAGCAGTTTGTGACACAGTTCGTGAAGGCAGAGCATGAAGGGAGGGTGCTCTCCCCTTTTAAG
>VWZO01012119.1:0-10152 GCA_013396975.1 Bucco capensis
TTGGAAGTTCCAAGTGGCAGTTTTGCTCTCAGTTTTCCTAAACATTTCCAATAATAGAGAACTTTATCATTTCATGATCGCTGTTGCCTAGACGACCTCCAACTGCCACATTTTCCACGAGACCTTCTCTGTTCACAAACAGTAGGTCCAGCAGGGCACCCTCCCTGGTTGGTTCACTCACCAGCTGTGTGAAGAACTTATCCTCTACACATTCCAGGAACCTCCTGGATTGTTCCTTCCAAGTGAATTTAGCCTTTCAATTTTTCTATTTTGGTAAGCCTACAAAATCCACTGCAGTCTTATTTTGGGAATCTTATTTTGTATTCACTACATTAGAAAACTTGGGTTCTCCTTCAGTTGTCTTTTTTCTTCCTTCCAGCAGGGAATGATTTAATCCTTCTGAAGCAATCCCTTTTAGGGAAGTAACCTCATGCAGAATGGTGAGCATTGCACTACGTGATACCGATGAAGAATAGAATAACTACACACACACACACTGACTATTCAACCTGATTAAATAGAAAGACAGACTACCTTCAGTGAGCCACTTACCATAAGTCATTGAGCAACATAGGTTTTAACCTATTTGCAAGTATTTAACTTTTCTAGTTTTAAAAATGTAGCAGATACATAGGTTGAGTGCATAAGGCAAGAGACTTCATCACACTTTTAAAATTGCCTGCACTAATTTACACCTACAGGAAGCTGCACATTTTAAAATTACTGGCATTGCTTTGTCTTCACTTTCATATGCATTTTAGTTTCCCCATTTAATGATACCTTCAGTTCCTTGAATATCTTTCAGCTTCTATTTAATAGTACTAATGGCAGGATAATATGCAGAAACTGATACACATGAAGACTGGCTTTGTGTTACTGGAAACTATAGTGTCTGTCTCTGCATCGTTCTTGCTTTCTTTTACATTTTCTGCTCAGTAAAAGGTTATATATGCTATTGCTAGTGAACAACATACAGTATGCTGTATGTTTGAAACAAGCTTAAAAAGTCTAGTCTTAAAGAACTTCTGAAACAAATGATGTTGCTCTGTGGCAGACTGTTTGAAGGGAATTAAAAATTCTTTCAGCCTGACTACAGCTCTAAGATCTTCCTGCAGAACAATTGTTATCTTTCATAAAAAATGAAAGACATTTCTCTGGCGTGTTTTCCATACAGACATTCATATATATAATCCCTTCTGTTGCTTTGGTAAGTCAATCACACCAACAGGTACCAGTTATTCAGTGACTGCCTTGAGCTAAATAGAGCAAGTGACAAAAACACTTCTAGGTTTTCATGTGTTAATGTAAAATGGCCCAGACCCCAATGCTTATTCATCTTCATCTAGTTGACTGATGCTTTTCCCATGTTGTTACATGTAGGTAAATTAAAGAAGCCTTCCAGACACTCCTGTCAACAGTTTACTGAAATGTACCTCATTAGTGAGGTTGAGCTGTCAAATAAATGTAATTTAATCCTATTGAATTATCACTCAAAAATGCCTGGATACCAGGTCTTTATACAGTGAGAAAGAAGGTTTTCTAGGAATACTGTCACACTGTAAATTGATTAGATGTGAAGCATGCAAAGGAAAAACCCCAGAGTTGTTGGGTTTTGATTTTTTATACTTACAGTAAGACCTGTGACAGCTCTTTTACTGCATCTTGTATTTGAGAAAACCACATAAAGCTAGATGCAGTTCTTTTGAGCATTTTTCACATCCATAACAAAGCTGAGAGGCCAAGTGCCATGCTTAAGATGGAACATTGTTTTTTTTCACCTGAACAGAAAGGAGAAAGAGGGGGAGGGAGAAAAATGGATATTCTAAGGAACTAAAAACACAAGGATGGATTTTAATTAGTAGCATAATAAAACATATGCATTTAGTGATCCTTTTAGATATTGCCAGTGTGGTGGGTTGACCTGGGCCGAGCNCCATCTCAGCCAAACCCAATACAGCCAGATAACAAAAAGCAATATGCTCTGTTTACTGATGGATCTTGCTGCCTTGTAGGAAACCATTGCAGGTGGAGAGATGCTGTATGAAGTCCCGCACGACAAGTTACAGAAACAGCTGGAGAAGGTGAATCAAGTCAGTTTGCAGAGCTAAAAGCCATCCAACTGGCATTAGATGAGAAGAGTGGCCAGTGCTCTATCTCTACACTGACTCATGGATGGTAGTGAATGCTTTATGGGGGTGGCTGAAACAATGGAAGTGCAATAATTGGCAATGCAAAGGTAAACCTATTTGCGCTGCCTTGCTATGGCAAGATATTGCTGCTCGGCTAGAGAAGTTACCTGTGAGAGTACGTCATGTGGATGCCCACATAGCCAAAAGTCAGGCCATTGAGGAACACCAAAACAACCAGCAAGCAGATCAGGCTGCTAGAGTGTTCCAAATAGATTTGGACTGGGAGTATAAAGGTGAGCTATTCCTCGCTCGGTGGGCCCATGACGCTTCGGGGCATCAAGGAAGAGACACAAAATATAAATGGGCTCATGACCGAGGGGTGGATTTAACTATGGATACCATCACACAAGTGATCCATGACTGTGAAACGTGCTGCAGTCAAACAAGCTAAGCAGTTAAAGCCTTTGTGGTATGGGGGACAATGGTCAAAGTACAGGTATGGGGAGGCCTGGCAGATTGATTACATCACTCTTCCTCAAACCCACCAGGGTAAGCACCACCTGCTTACATTTGTGGGAGCAACCACTGGCTGGCTGGAGACATACTCTGTACCTCATGCCACTGCTTGAAATACCGTGCTGGGCCTTGAAAAGCAGATCCTGTGGCGACATGGGACTCCAGAGAGAATTGAATCAGACAATGGAACTCACTTTAAAAACAACCTCATAGACAATTGGGCCAAAGAACATGGTATTGAGTGGGTATATCACATCCCCTATTATGCACCAGCCTCTGGAAAGGTTGAACAACACAACGGGCTGCTAAAAACTACATTGAAAGCATTGGGGGGAGGGAACCTTTAAGAACTGGGATAAACACTTAGCAGAAGCCACCTGGTTGGTTAACACTAGAGGATCTATCAGTCAAGCCAGTCCTTCTCATTCAGGCCCTCTGCCTATGGTAGAGGGGGACAAAGTCCCTGTAGTTCATGAGAGGAATCTCTTAGGAAAAATTGTATGGATATTTCCTGTTTCAGGCAAAGGCAAACCTATTCGTGGGATTGCTTTTGCTCAGGGACCTGGACATACCTTGTGGGTGATGATGAAGGATGGTGAAACTCGACGTGTGCCTCAAGGGAATCTAATTCTGGGTCAGAATAACCAATTTAGATCTACCTAATGTTACCTGCTATGAAGAAGTGAAGACTTAGCTAAATGATGAAGATTGTAAACTAATGATGAGTATGACATGAATGACACAGAATAAGGAGTGGGGGAAAAAAGTATTTACTGTTTTAACAGTGTTTCAGACATTTGTCAAACCAAGTGTATTTTTCTGATATGAGTGTCTTCATTATTTATTTTTTCTTTTCAGTTCTGTGTGTTCTTTCTATTTTGGTTTAAGGAAGAATAAAACTATATGTATAGTTCTGCTGGACTTCCCTTTTGTAAGTATGTATATCAAGGTGATAGTTAGGAACTTCCTAATTCCTAAAGGCAAAGTATAAGCAAATATGAGTATGATAAGTGTTATACGAGTTGGGAGAGGATCTTAGTATCCACAGAAAATGAGGTAGAAAACCAGGAATGGGGTCCTAATCTCTGGGTTTTAAAGATTTTTTTTTCAATTTATATGTTTTCTGGAGATAAATTTGAAATCTCTCCCAATTATTAGATGCACAGTAGGTTCATAGGTAATTCCCAGAATTACTGCATTTTCTTTTACCAGTTACCACTCAATGCTCTAGCTAAATTATTGAACTGCTTAGATTTCTCTATTTTCCTGGAATATTTTGAGCAGTCTAAGAAAAAATATCATGCACAAAATTCTGGTTGAAAGCTCAAAGTTCAGTGCCTACAGCTTTAGTTTAGTCACTCTATTTTCTTTTCCTGGTTTTATTAGCTGTTGTATCTCTGACTGTTACTAGCACAGTACTATTAGTGTCCTTTCTTTTACAAATAGATTGCCAGTTCTCATTCTTGGTATAAGCTTAGGACACTGCATACAGAGCTTTGTTTTTTCGTTTGTTGTTGTTTTTTAATATTAATTAGAAATATGTTTTTGAATATCTGAAATTCCTGTGGCTTCTCAGTGCAGTGTTCTTTGTCTCCAGCTCCACTTCATACTTGCTACTCCTTTGCAGGTAGCTTGCAGCTAAAGTATAAAGTATAGATCCAAATCACATTGCTTATGTTATCTGATAGCTTCTGTAGCATGTGGTGATGCTGGAAAACTAGAAGTCATAGAATCATAGAATGGTTTGGGTTGGAAGAGACCTCTGGAGGTCATCTAGTCCAACCCCCCTGCAGTGGGCAGGGACATCCCCAACTAGATCAGGTTGTCTTGTTTATATGAGTGAAGTGGGTTTCATCTTTCTACTTGCAGAGGTGCTGGTGAGGGGTTTTTTCAGTGTGGTGTTTGATAGTTTTTTTTGCCCTCTCTTTTTTTTTTTTAATGTTTTCATTCCTATTTAGGGCATAATTTGATGACATCAAAAGGTTCACTGCTGTCCTAGTCCTAGTTACAGTTTTGTTTCCGTAGTCCTTGGCAATGTAATCCAACACACTAGGAAGCCATTTTGTAGCATTCAAGGAGTGAAAAATCTGCATACTTTCAAAACAAGAGTAAAAAAGAAAGAGATTGTTGCCTGAACCTTCTTAACCTGCACATAGAGGCATAGTAAAATAATATCCTGCAATATCATCCCGTGATATTAAGATCATAGCTTTTTCCCCTGTGAAAAAGCAGAAACTGAATAGCTGAGCACAGAAGTGTAACATAAGAAAAGAGATAGTCATTATTCACAAAGAAAAATGAGAATATGAAAGCTGGTATGCCTGGGAATTTTTGCAGAGTGTGGGCATGCTCCCAAGGCAGGCACACGCATGATTGGAAGAGGACATTTGCATTTTAAGACAAAGTTGCAGCTTATTTTATTCCTGTGCTTTCAAGTAACACTAAATTGCAGAATTAGATAGTTTGAAAGGGACGATTCTGCTTCCAAGGAAGAAGCAACAAAACAGAAAACAAAATCCTCCATGGAAAGAGTAACAGTGTTGGAAGGCATACTTGAAAGTGGATGCTGCTGAAAAAGAAAGACTAATTTTATTTTTCTTCTGACATACTTGTAGATCTAATACTTACAAAAGTCCTTGACATTTTGTCTCTCCCACCATCTTGCTTTTTTGAGTTCATGTTGAAAATTGTACATGTTTAAAGACAACTTTGAGAGATTATTTTTCCCCCACCCCTCACAAAAGGGCAATGCAAAGGCAGCAATATGTCATCACCCTGGTAATAAACCATCTCTTCAAGCAGCTTGCCCCCTAAGTATAAGAAGAAATAGCTCCCCAAAACTTTCACTTCCTGGTACATGCTTCTGTTTCTCTGTGGCTTGACAGTATTTTAGTAAAATGGAGGCTTTTTTCCAGACTACAAAATTTAAGTATGCTTATATGGTACCCACTTTGGGCAATCAGGGCAGCATTTCTAGATTTATCTCTTCTCATGGCTTAGATGCTGCAAGCATCAAATGAGGGGAGAAGCAGCTCTTACTATTTTAGTGATATCATATTATGAGGCATGAAGAAGTCTTAATTAATTGAAATGAGATGTGGCCTAAAAAGCTGAAAGAGAATATATTAGGGACATACATACACCAACATAATGCTGTGCAAAGCTACCTACAGTAACTCTCAACAGTTAGCAGGAGCCAAAAAGCTCAGGCTTCAGGGATGCAATAGCTCCTGATAAGCATAATTCTAATAGAACTGTACTGGCTTCATAGAATCATAGAATGGTTTGGGTTGGAAGGGACCTCTGAAGCTCATCTAGTCCAACCCCCCTGCAGTGGCCAGGGACATCCCCAACTAGATCAGGTTGCTCAGAGCCCTGGCAAGCCTCACCTGGAATGCCTCCAGGGATGGGAACTCAACCACCTCCCTGGGCAACCTGGTCCAGTGTTCCACCACCCTTGTGGGGAGGAACTTCTTTCTAATGTCCAATTTAAATCTACTCTTCTCCAATTTAAAACCATTGCCCCTTGTCCTTTCACTCCAGGCCTTTGCAAACAGGCCCTCTGCAGCCTTCTTGTGAGTTCCCTTTAGGTACTAGAAGGCTACTAGTAGGTTCATTCCAGCCTAGCTTGGTTATTCCCACATTGTCTCATACATATGTATGCAGTAAAAAGCAAACAAACAAACATCCAACATTTTCTTTGCACCAGCAACCTGTTAGAGAGCAGCAGAAGCTGGCTACTTCCCAAGGACACATGAAACAGTAGGCAAGGGCAGCAATGAGTGAAGCCCAGGCAGGGATTTCTCAGTGCCACAGTACAGCTGTGAACAAGAGGAGCTGACTAAATCCAACAACAGCAACCAGGGTCAACCAACAGTCCAGGCAAACCTGTGGTTACAAAGTAAGTTCAAGGGCAAGACAGGCCAACCATATCACCAAGGCACACTATGTACAAAATGCTGGTCAGGGCAATTAAAGCCTGTTGGCACACTTGTCACCCTGAGGTGACCATCTACCCTGACTCTTTAGACATATGGTTTCTTGTATCAAACATGAGATGTAAAATTGTGTGGTTGTCAGTGGTGAGAAGGAGTCTGGTGCATACTTTACTGCTGTATGCCTACCTTGGCACAGGAGACATTGGCAGAGCAGCGAGAAGTAGACCTCTATTCCCTGTGGTGTGCTAAGCTGAGACTTGTAAGCAGAGTAACTTCTAGATTATCTTAATTTACATCTGGACAGGGACTAAGGCAGTTTGAAAATTAAAAGGGCATGACCACAGTCCTGATGATGGCCTCCTCCTTTTCCTTTATCAAATAGAAATAATCTCTCCTATCTACCTATAAAGGGAATGTTTAAGAAGGCACTAGCTTTTACATTCTCATGACTGGATTGAGTAGACTTAAGGAAGGGGAAAGACTTTTCTTTCTAGCAGGACCTAAGTTGATGAGGAACACTTCAAAGACTTGTGAACAAAGCAGTACCATTTAAAAGTTTGCTCTTCAGCTCTTCATTGAGTTTAATTGTGTTTTTTGTCCTTCATTTTTATGCTCATGAAAAGTGCTAGGTTGACAGGCTTGGAGAAAAACTTCCCTCTTTATCCAGCTGCCCTGACAATGTAGTTCTTCCCTAAGGGACCACTTTTAAGGAGACTAGATAGTAGGTTGATTCCTACACTATGCATCTCTGGCAGTAGCTAACTGCCTGTGAGGAGATGACCTAGTTCTAGCTGGGAAGGTGATGAGATTTTGGTGGGCCAAACTCCTGGCTGCAAAAAAGTTGAGCTTTAACAGTTACCTGAATCTGTAGATAAGCTACTCATTTGGTTTAAGTACAGAGAGAAATCTATATGCACACAGATGTAAAATATATATATATTCTTAAATGCTGTGGACTTACTTTACCTTGTAGTACTATTCACTCTGTGGGCACAGTCCATGGAATTAGTATCTTTACAGCTATGTTGCAGTCATTACACTGTTATTACCATGCAGGAATGGGAAAAATATTATCTTTATTTTGTGTCAGTTTTCATTAAATTGCCAACATTTTTATACCAAATAAAAAGTGGAGACTGTCAGCCACTTCACGCTTTTTTGTCATTGCTAGGTGAATATAAGGGGTTTTTTTACAGATACTGAACTCTGAAAAATGATTTTTTTAAAGGATAAACAATTTCTATATAAAATACAGTACATTAATCCTACTGCAGCTTAATGTAACTGTAGCTGAATTTGATCATTTCTTTAAATCTTGAATTCAGTTGGTTCTCGGTTACTTTTCAAAGACATTTAACAGTTAGACTTAAAAATACAGAAGAATGCATTATAAGTTTTACCCAAAATGATTATGGCAGTCATTTGAATAAAATACAGATTTTGCAAGCTGTAAAGCATATCATTTTACTATATACTGGTCTAACTAAGGTTTGGTTCACAAACTACAGTGCTCTAACCAAGTCATTAAATCTATCTAAAAGGGCCTCATTTGAGAAGCAATAAAATTTTTAATCATTTTATTATTAAAAGAGTGTTTAATATGTAGCTAATTAAATGCCAAAGGCAGGTTATCTGAGTTTAACCTTCAAAAAGAAAATGATGTATCAAAGTCTGCCTCTGGCATCATGGGATAGAAATGTCATCCTCATAATCACTGCGTGACAACTAGCTGGTGGCCTTTTCTAGAGGTATAGTTAAATTACCTGATTAAATTAATAGCCATTTAGATGTTTTAGGAACTGCACAGACCTATACTAAATGAAAATTAGGTCTATTACATTTTCTGAGTGGGCTAGATAGACCCTAAAATAAAACACGTATGCCATTGTCCACATTACTTAGATTAAGCAATTAAAAGCCCTTTCTTAAAAGCTACTAATTTTCTGTAATGTGCCAGGAACTAGGTTTACACTAATGATCAGAGAGAGACTTTTTCTCTGCTTTCCCCCACCTTTTGTGTTTATTTTACGATTAAAGAATCCCAGTGACTTGTATTTGTGTGTTAAATATATCTCAAATGTGCATGTGCATTTGTGCACTGTGTTGCCTTGACTTCTCTTAAAGTCTGACCTCCTGGTAGAGCACTAAGGAAGGATGTTAAACATTCAGATAAAGTACCACAAAAACCATGATGGTCTTCTCTGTTCAACCTGGAGTTCTCTGCTTTGTTTCTCCACTTTGTCTGGCACAAGTGGGTGAAATGACAGGTGAAGAGCACAATGCATGTTTGCTGTTCTAGACAGAGTTCTTTCAACTGTAAGAGAATGACATTTTTAAAACTCCAGAAAGAATATTTCTCTTGCCTCAATATCCTGCTTGAGAGAAAGAGGTGAAAAAAAAGGAAGTGTATTCATATTTGGATAAGGTCTGAATCGTTATTTGCAGATGGCTTGGTTTGTGTGCAGTGTTCAGTAGGAAGAAGTTTCTCATTGCTGTGCAAGTATCTTTTAGGGGAATAATAGCTAGAGCAGGTGGTGAGAACTCTTATGGACAGGTCTAAGTGCTGCTACAGCATGAATACATTGTTTTAGCCACAGCTACAGTTCTGCATTACAGTCTGAAAATCCCTTGTGGTCTCCTGTGGCCCCTGGTGCCATAACTGTGCCAACAGCAGAGGGAGCATTAAACTCATTGCCCACGGGAAAGTGTGGGCAGTGATACCCATGTTCCTAGAATCCTTGGATGGGTAGGATGAGCTCATTAGCCTTCTGGCAGTCATCCTAGGAGAAGGACAACTCTGATTCCAAACCTGGGCAGATGGAGCTCGTTTAGCCCTTTGAGGCCTTCCAGCTAAGAGAAGGACACTCTAATAAAACCTCTGTCCTAAGGACCTCGCTGCCAGCATCCAAGCTTGCTAGGCCCTGGCAGATGAACCTTAGGACTAAAGGGTGGGTCCAGCTCTGCACATGGTGTGTCTCACCTAAAAAAATCCATAGCGCAGGCTCGAGGGTGCTATCTGCTATCCTCTTTTTATCAGCGCGCTTGGAAAAGGCACTGATGAGGAGCATGGGTGGAGCCCTCCTTGGAGCTTCGTTCGCGAAGCCTAGCCATACAGTTCTGCATCCTTGAAAGTGCTAAGCAGTCTTAGTATCCTCAGCAACTGGCCTCCAAAAAGCAACCATACAGATGTGTTATTCATACTGTAGTGTGAAGACTGCCTTGAAGTTTATGAATTCACTTCTGAACTGTTTGGAACCAGTCTACACAGTTGCTTGCTTGTTTGTACAGTTGCATTCCTTCATGAAATCCTAAAGGATTCCTTGTCTTTTTCCCTTCCCTCCTCCCCACTGTCAAGAAATACAGTTTACGATACTGTGCTTAAGAGCAGTTCAGCTGTATTGCTTGGGGAAGTTGTTTGGGAGAGCTGGGACACACCTTCACATTGCGAGGCAGCCTCTGGAGCTGGTGTTCAGTGAAGCTGGAAACACTTGACCTTCCCTTAGATATCTGTTCTCAAAACTAATATCATAGAATCATAGAATGGTTTGGGTTGGAAGGGACCTCTGGAG
>VWZO01012119.1:11245-28442 GCA_013396975.1 Bucco capensis
TCAGCCATGCAGGTCTCTTCCCTTTCTTACCAGATTTCTTACACCTGGGAATCGAGAGCTCTTGTGCTCTATGGAAAGTGTCCTTAAAGATCTGCCAGCTCTGTTCTGCTTTCTTATCCTTGAGGACCATTTCCCACGGTATCCTGTTGAGTAACTCTTTAAAGAGTTGGAATTTTGCTTTTTTAAAATCCAGGGTCCTGACTTTGCTTCTTGGCTGACTAGTGACCCTCAGGACTGTGAATTCCACCTTTGTATGATCACTGCAGCCCAGGGAGCCTCCAGTCTTGAGATCCCTGATGCACTTGCCTGCATTGGTGACCAGTAGATCAAGTATTGCACCCCTCCTCGGGTAGGGGTGTCTATTTCTTGTGTTAGGATGTCATAAATGTTATAAGAACCACCTGAAGGAAGTGGGGTTGTTTAGTCTGGAGAAGAGGAGGCTCAGGGGAGACCTTCTTGCTCTCTACATCTACCTGACAGCAGGTTGTAGTGAGGTGGGACTTGGTCTCTTCTCCCAAGTAACTAGCAACGGAACAAGAAGAAGTGGCTTCAAGTTGTGCGAGGGGAGGTTCAGTTTATATATTACAAAGAACATAAATGTTATAAGAACCACCTGAAGGAAGTGGGGTTGTTTAGTCTGGAGAAGAGGAGGCTCAGGGGAGACCTTCTTGCTCTCTACATCTACCTGACAGCAGGTTGTAGTGAAGTGGGACTTGGTCTCTTCTCCCAAGTAACTAGCAACGGAACAAGAAGAAGTGGCTTCAAGTTGTGCGAGGGGAGGTTCAGTTTATATATTACAAAGAACTTCTTCACCAAGAGAGTTATCAGGCATTGCAACAGGCTGCCCAGGGAGGTGGTGGAATCACCATCCCTGGAAGAGTTAAAAAAATGTGTAGGTGTGGTACCTGGGGACATGGTTTAGTGGTGAGCATGGTAGTGTTTGGTGGACAGTTGGACTCTATGATCTGAGAGGTCTTTTCCAACCACAATGATTCTTTGATTCTATTAATATTTATAATCATTTTTGTGGTTTTAAATGACACTTGCTTTTTGTTTGTGGAGTTTTTTTATCTCTGCTTTGTAAGCTACTGGTTTTACCAAGGTATAAAAAAGTAGTTCCTGCACAAATGTTCTAACTTTGTGATAATTCACATGCAGCAGGTTGTTACATGCTCATGAGGTAATATTAATAGTTGTGCAAAATATCAGCACCAGGTTTATTTGACAAATAAGTTTGAATGTAATTTAGGGACTTCCTGGAGAGAGAATTGCTTGTGGATCAATGGCATCTCACTCACCACTGGAGGGCAAGGACAACAAAACCTGTTCTGCTCAGGTGGACTCTCCTTGGCATACATAGTAGGACTATATGCAGTTCAAAATATCTACTTAGATCCATCCTCAATATTTATAGAAAATGTCTTTTTGTGTCTATCTTCAGAAAACAAAAGCAAAAACAAACCAAAAAAGACCCCTCCCAAATCCCAATACTTTTCATTAAGCAAATTTGGGTTGCTGCACAAGTGCTATGGATTTGAGGGCTACTGGAACTGCATTACTTAGAAAGATATCAGATAAACATGAGAAATACAAAGTAGTGGTAAAGATACAGGAGTGCTTTTTCTGTTAAGAGACTTATGGAAGAAAAGCAGTCTAGTAAAAAAAAAATTCTGAAGAATATCAAATGCAGGCCCCAGCAGAAGAAAATACCACCAGAAAAAAAAGTTTTAACAGGACCAGTGCTTTAGAAATACATATTTTAGCTGATTTTTCCCTAACAGTAGCTGGCTGACATTTTCCATATGTTATATTTCTTAAAAAGACTTTATATCATCACTTAAAGTCCCCATCTCACAGAAGTGGGGCTCTACTATATAAAAAATTTACTGGTGGCATCACACTGAGGAGGAGTTTTCCCCTTGAGGTGGAAGGAGAGGGAGAAACAACATGGAATGGACTGGGACTGACTGCAACCTCCATTCTGTGCCCTACTGTGCTGCTGAGGGGAGGAAATAGCAGAGCTGGGCCTAGGAAGTAGGGACAAGTAGGAAGAAATGTTGTATTTAGGATCTGGTTATATTTATTATTGTCCTACTCAGATTCAGTTGGTGAATTGGTGGTGATTTTGTTTCCCCAAGTTGAGTCTGTATTTTACCTGTGACTATAAAAGGTGAGTGNCCTTGAGCCTTTTGTTCTATTTCCTCCTCTCCATCCCACTGGACAGGGGCAGGAGTGAGCAAGTGCCTATCTGGTGCTTTATTACCTGCTGGGTGGACTTAACCGTGAAACATGGGAAAGAAAATGGGGAAGAGGAGCACAGTTTCAGTCTCTATAAAACTAGTTACTAAGCTTTCTTTGGGGCAATTCCTACTGCCTACAGCAGTTGAGCAATAATATCTATAAAATTCCTCAAAAGTTCCTCTCTTTAGTTAATAATCTTATTCCTGTGCTACACTGAGTCTTGTCATACTGAGTAAACCATCCCATTGACTTCATTCCATTGAGCTACTCAGTATATGACAGAGTTGAGCAGCAAATCATTGTTCTGGCTTGGAAAACATGTTTTAAGCTGTGAAATATTAACAGTAAACACAAATCAATGCATTTTTCCTGATAGACCATGATTTCAATAATGTGATATTGGATTTGATAATCAATGCAAGCTGCCAGAACTCATGAGTTAAATACTAGGATCAAATGCTCATGGAAAGAGAACAGCAGCAGACCTGTTGAAAAAAATGTTTCTGAAGAGAAATGGAAAGGCAAAAGGTGCAATTTAATGTTTAGGATATCATTGGAGGTAACTTACTACCAACAGGGTACTGAAAATGCTGAAATAAAAATGTGATTTTTAAGTATAGTTACAGTGATTCTATTAGAGCATCTCATTTTCAAAACCAATTCATTGTTAAGACAGACTTGCGTTTTCAGTGTTAGTGCTAGTTCAAACTTCCAGACATGCCTGTTCTTCCTTTGTTATGAAAGGAAATCAATGAAGAAAAACCATATACACACACTTTAGACATTTGTATATTTTCATTTGTTCATCCATGTAGTTAATTATGGACTTACAGCATTACAGCACAGATCTGAATTGCTCCATGGCATAAGAACAGACACTCTAAGATATTGAGAGAGAAGCAAATCCCTTAAAGTTTGTAAGAAGAGAGATGAGCATGCGTTTGTGATCTAGGCTCACTGTACACTGTAACCCAGCTCAGAGATTTGTATGGAGGTGGTCTGGGGAGAGCTCAAAAATAAGAGAGCATAGGAGGTTCTGAAAGGGTGATGAGCTGGGAATTGCATGTGGTAGAAGCTGTGCCCATACTGGGGACTTCCAAAGAGCAAATCTCTTCTCCCAGTTGATGTACCCTTTTGATGATCACATTAGAGGTGCCCACATTGGAATGGAGCATCTGGAGATGCTACTGAAAGGGGGGCTGTGTCCCCTAACCACCAGTTCCTGGCTTTTTTTTCTTCAGAATGCTGGAAATGGGCATTTTCTTTCACTGTTTCACAGAAATAAGTTATTTGGTACAAGAAGGAGCGAGAAGTCTCCTGTGCTCAAGAATGTAATTATTTACTAAAATGCCCCGACTTATTGATATTTTTTTTGCTCTGGCTTGTGGGAAACTCAATGTAACTAAGATCAGAGCCTTCTGATACCATAGTTTTCTTTGCTGAATCAAAATAGGTAATGCAAAAGTACAGTCACAAACTGTCTTGAGCTGTTGATTTCCAACTTTTACAGCTGTTTGGGGTGAACCCTGTTGTCCTGGAGTGATTAAAATTCAAGNGTGAAAGTAAGGGGGGGAGGTGATTGGTTGGGAGGGGGGAGGAGGTGTTTGATTTGAAACCTGCCGACTTTGTGCCGGCAGGACAGACATTGATGATTTATGGTAGGGAAAAAGGGCCGAATCCATCTTTGAACTAACAAACTTACTTCACTTTATTGTTTATCTCTTTCATACTGTTGTACCATTTAAATTTAGATAAAGCTATTCTTAGAAATTCACTATCGGCGTGCCTGGTGCTGTTATCTTATCATTGTAGTCCCCAATACAAGGGGGAGAGAAGGCATTCTGAGAAGTCTTCTCAAAAAGATTGTTCTTTTGACCCTAGCAAATCCTCAGCTTCTGGTCAAACCAGGACACCTGTAGAAGTGTTGACCTAGCACTGAAGAACAGTCCTGGATTCAAGTGAAACACTCCACAAATAACTGGCTTTGTGTTTGAATCTTCTCTAACAAGAGTTAGGATTTTTTTTCTTTTACAGTTAGTCCAGGATTTTCCAAACTTTCATAAAAGGTATATTTTGATTTTTGGCAGAAAGTTTGGGGTCTGTTTTTGGAAGACAGAGTTGTTCACCTTAGTTTGAAGCAGTGGTCAATGTCTCATAAAATTTCAATGTGTAATATAAGCTTATCCACATCTTTGCTGATGCAAAACACTATGGGTTTAGTTCATTTTTATTTTTTTTAATTTTTTTTTTAAAAAACATGGCATTTGCTGGCTGCCTACACTTTAAATAATAGCTGGGAGATACAAACATGCGTTACCTATTGCCATTTTTCAATAGTATATTTTTCATTTTTATTATTTATATTTCTGGCCTGAAGTGTTGATGCAAATGTATTAAATACTCTTAAGACCTGTATGCTTTAGCATCTGTGTAATATCATCACACCTCCAAGGCTAAGCCTGCAGCTAAAGTGTTTAAGAATTTTTATGGCCATTCTTTTTCTCTCTCTGTGGCATTAGAGGGAGGGAAGAAAAGCAGTAATGAAATGCATAACCTATATCCACAGAAAATATAACTGACCTATTTATGATTATGATTCACAGTTCAGTCACTAGAAATATACTTGTCTGCAGGTTTATGCCTTTAGCAGTTATTGTGAGTAGCAACTCCTGCACACAATTCCCTGCATGTCTTTTGGATTTCAAGAGAAAATGTGTCCTTCAAACAAGTTCTTTCTTTGAGGAATATTTCTGTAAGTGGGTTCCGCTGTGTATTGACTACTCATAATATTTTCTGTTATCATCATGTCAAGGTTCAATTCATTACTCCATTCATTATTCAATTTGTTGGGCCATGAGCACCTGAATAATTGAAAACTGCAGACGTATTATAAATTACAGGGTGTCCATGAAATCCCTGTTTTAGGGTTTATGGCTTGACTTTAAGAAATCAGTCTCTGTTGAAATTTGGCATATGAAGTCTAATCTTTAAAGCAGAATCTTATCAGTGTGGTGGTTTTTATTTCCCTATTGTTGCACACTTAAGAGCTTAGGTTGTCTAAGTGTATTAAATTATGGACTTCTCTAACAGTTTATCTGTTTTTTAATTACTATTGCCATCTCAGTGATGTGGACTAGGGACAGATAAGGAAATTAATTTTTTTCGAGGGTAATAAGCAATTTACAGCTGTTAATTAAAAGTCTTTTTTTCCCTTTCACTAAATAGTTAATATAGCTTCCCTATATTAAAGCCAAAATATTTTTGTGATCTTTTGCAGGTCAAAGGCATTCTTATACAGAAGTATAAGCTGACATTTAGCTGTTATTTTAACTAAGTGAAGTATGTATTAGTTAAATGTGGTTTTTAATTTTATTTGCAGCTCCTGTGTTTTGATCTGAAGTACAATTATATTTCTACTCTCTGGATAAATTATATTAAATGGCATCATATTTATTTTAAGAGAACAGCTGTTCAGTTTCTAAAACCAGGAATATCTCATAGGCTACATTCTTCTTTTGATTGTGTTGAAAGATCAACAGAATTGTACCAGAGTAGTCTGTATTTTTTGTTTCTAATGTTCAAACATGATTTGTCTTTAGATAATAGGTCAAATTTGAGTAGATATGTCAGAAGCAGTGAATCTTATTTCTGTGTGGATCTGATATTAAGCCAACAAGATAATTTTTAATTTATTCTGTACTGATTGTTGGTCAGCCTCATATGCTGCTTCATGAATAACTGTTAAGGTAATTTTGGAATTACAGTAAAATTTATTGTCATGCTATTAGCAAGCTACATAATAGCAAGAATGATGTGGTGAAGAGGTCTGCTGTATGGACACATAGATTACCATGTCAACCATCTTCTTTGGCCACAACCTTTTGCAGAGGCAAGAGAAGGATGCTTTCCTGAGAAGGGAGTCAAGGGCTTGTTGTCAGCTCTCAGATCTTGATTCACTAACCCAAACCTGGGTTTGTGGTGCTCTTTGAGGTATCTTGGTTGTCCTGTACTCCTCTGGCTGATGGTCCAACAGGGTGTAAGGCTTGTTAGGTTCTGAGGGATATCAGCCCTCTCTGTGCTGGTGCCTCAGGAACTTTATAGTCCAGCTCCTGGTCAAAGATTTGAAGGTATTTGGCTTTGCCAGCTGCATGCCCTTTGTAGCATCCCTTGTCCCCTTCCCTCCTTTTGACCACTTCAGTCTTTTGTTGTGCTCTGGGTCTTCTGTGCTTCTCTTTGTTTGAGGGTGTCTTACAGAGTGAAGTCAACAGCTACCTAGAGCTGGCTGCAATTTTCTATCCACAAAATAACTCACTCAGAAGAAGCAAAAATGGAATTTCCTAATAATTTATAGAATCTGACCTTCTCCACAAAGCCAAAATTAAAGTTTTCTCAGTGGTACCACAACAGAAAGAGGTCCAGTGTGGCACTGGCTGCCACGGATGCTCAGCTCATTTGTCCAAGAGCAATCTGAGTGGTCTTCACAGGAAAGGCTCTGTGGGAAGCCCAGCAGCCCATCCTGCACAGACAGCAGCCATGTGTTGCCTTCACAGCTGTGAAGGTTATACTGTGCTGCAGCTGCAGGGAGAAGGGAAGCCAAGAAATGCAGGGTGTCTCCTGGAAGCAGGGAAATCATCTGGGATCTCAGTGAGGTCTGGGAGAGTGTGATTTGTGGTCCAAATCCAGGCACGCATTTACCTTGTTCATGATTTCACTAGTGCTTTTCTTTGCGTTGCTTGCACAAATTACCTTGTAGATTGGGCTCTCAATACTACCCAGGAATGAGGGATTTTATTCCCTGAGAAAAGAGCTAGAAAATGTGATTACTATATCCTTATTTCCTATGGCCATCTAGTGCTGCTTCTCTGTCATGCAGGAAGTAAGCACAGGAGGAATTCATCTGTTTGTGAGCTAAAAAAAGAGAAATATTCCAACTGTTACTCAAAGCTGATAATTTTTTTGCTGTATCAAATGAAAACATCTGCATTGTGGAAGAGCTGGAAGTAGCAGCTTAGTGTTAGTGTGACAACACCATATTATCTTAACATGATTGTTGTGTACATGGCCACATGACTGCCAGCAGTTCAAACTTGGTACCACTGAGCCCAGCTGGAGTTCAGCTCACAACTTTGTCAGATCCAGAGTTTCACCCCTATATTCTTTATTATAAACAAATGTAAGAGTCAGGACCAAAAAATGTCTTCAAAACTAGTAAGTAACAAGATGCTAAAGGCTACAACAAAAAGATGATGCTCCTCGTTTCTTGTGGACAGATGTAAAAAGACTGGGTAAAGGTATAGTGATGAGATGACTTGGGAAGCTCACTGTAGTCTGTTCTGTGCTCATACATAAATAAATACCTAAATACATATGTAGTTACTTAGCAGATTTCTGCACATTATTTTCAGTGAAACAGGACAGATTATTAGAGCTTCTAGATCCACATATTTGTGTGGTAGAAAAATTGCTTCTACCTGCATCTGAAACCCTTGTGGTCATCTTGATGACATTTCTGTTTGGATATGCAGTTGGTGCGTCCAATATTATCAACAATCCTATTTTTTCTGCTGTCACTGTGAGCTCATGATAACAGTTTTAGTCTCTGGTTTTGACTAACTGAATCACAGCTTGACTCAATTCAGAGGCCACCAAAAAGCCTCACAACAGAACACACTCACCAGTGCTGTATGATAGTATGCACAAAAAGGTTTCAGGAGTCTGGTATTAATCCTTTATAATACCCCTTTGCTTTAGCTCTAGGAAGCTGTACCAAATAAACTTTAAAAAGGCTGATTTCAAAAGAATTTACAATGATTCTTTGTATTTAAGACATAATTTGATAGGAAGACAACCATGTTTAGGCCGCAATAACAAAATACTCTGGCACACAATGTTATATGCAAAATTTCTGCTTGTATTAGCAGGAGGAAAAGTCAGAGATTACAGGAAAGACCATAAGTAAGATTGCTATAGTTGTCTTTGGGGATCTCCAGTGAGTCTGTAAAGGCTCTATACCTTTGAGGTCATATCTCTATTTGAATGTAGAGGTGCCTTATTTTGTCTTTTACATCAGTGAATATGATTAAACTCCTGCTGTTGTGCTAAATTTCAAAGATTGTAAAAAGTCCGGGGAATTAAAAAGGTCACTGCAGTATTTCATTTCAACAGCAAATCTGTGGAATAATGTTGTACAAGTACATAGGAAACTGCTTTGAATAGAGAACTTGTCAGTGACTTAGTTATAATGAAAAATGGTAGGTATTTGGAAAATGAAATTCTGCTTCCTAAATCTGTAATTAGAAATGGGCAGATAGAAATGGACAGAATAGATGCCTTTCAAACACAAAAGTGCAGAAAAGATGCGCAACTCCCATATATTTGTGCAATGTATACATTTTGTAGCCATACACTTACAAATAGAAAATTCTACTACCATACAACACATGTTGATGATAAATCCTTTGTTAGAAAGATATATCCCATGTCAGGCACAGTCTGAAAATCCCTTGTNCCATGTGCAGATATGGAAGATGAGATTTCTATGTGGAACTGCAGAGAGCAAGTAAATGGGATTAGCCAAATTGTAAACTAGCAGAAATTATCTTGATCATAAGGAGAAATATGTCTGACTAAACTGAAAGTAAATATGTGATAATTTTACAAAATATATGTATACACACAAGAAATGAGAAGAGCTTGGTTTAAAGTTCAGAAATGCACTAGGTTTTTTTTTATAAATGGGCTTTGAAACGCATTTGGTTCAGCACTAGCAACACTTGTAAAAAAAAAAAATCCCATATTTACTTTCTTTCAGTTTAGTCAGGTTTCAGTCATATTTAAGGTTCAAGGAAACTTAGCAGCCTGACTTTAAGCACACAACTAAACTGGAATTAAAGAGGACAATTCTCTTGAGTAATTTCAAAACAGTACTTTTTACACATTCTACACAAATGAAGACTCAAATCTGTTTAAGTTGCAAAATTTGGCAATGCCAGAACTAAACTTTCCCTCAACAAGACATAGTTACTTTTGTAAATAGAAGTCTTGCATGGCTTTTTAATCAATCCCATTCAGAAAGTCTGCATCACCAGGGAAAATTTTGCTGTAAACTTTTAAAAATCTACATTGTGTGTTAAACTGTTTTTTTGTTGGGTTGGTTGGTTTTGGTTTTGTTTTAAAAGGCTTACAGATCAGCTCACTTGAATGACAGGAGCATATTCCTTACATAAAGGCCATTATTGATGCCAAAGTATGAATGCTCAACTCTTCTAAACAGATTTACAGGATTTATACCAAAGGTAAAATATTTTTCTCTAGCAGGAGTCTCTTCTAAAATTTACCAAGTGCATAAGTGAAAACAGAATGATTGTAAGAAAAATTATTAGCCAGTTTTAAGAACAAAAGATGCCTATATGTAAGAAATACAAAAAAATACACCCCCAATTTTACTATTTTTGAAAACTGGTGTTTCTCTGATGTCTGAACTCACATAACAATTTTTTTACACAACAGAAAAATATTTCAGGCTCTTCCAGGAAATGGGAATAGTTTCAATAGTGAAATCTAAGAAGAATGCTTAGCAGGCTGTTTTGTTTAATAGGTATCAAGCACAGAAAAAACCCCAAATAACCTTGTTATCATTTCTACACATCACCTATACATTTCAATGACAATGGTTGTATTATTGATGTTATCAGACCTTGAGGAATAAATTAATGCTATGGAATACATACTAGTACAAAACAAAAGGGAAAGTAAATTAATCTTCTAACACCATGAGAGGTGAAGTAGAATCTATAAAATAAGAAGACTTCTAAGACTCTGCTCTTTTTCTTTTTTCCAAGCCAAACCTGAATGCTTTTTCAGGTTGCAACATTTCTGTCACCTTCTCCACTTCGCTGGCCCAGAGTTAGCACTGGTGCATGAGGGGATGCATGCAATACAGAGAGCTTTCTTTCACCAGTGAGGAAATTAGCCCTCCAGCAGCTGAAAACTAAATTTTCCTCTTGCTTTTTACCTGTGCCAGCACAGCTACCCTCTTGCCACTTGCTGTGGCAGCATTGTCTAACAGGTTTAGATAACTGTATTTTTGTGGCACTTTCTGACATTTGGGAGAAGGTGTCCTTGAGAGCACTGGTGTGTTTTGGCTGGGCAGTAGACACAGATGCATACGGTCGGTCGGTCGTGGCTAGGCTTCGTGAACGAAGCTCCAGGGAGGGCTCCATCCNCATACAGACAGGTGTAATTTTGCTCTGCCCATGCTCCCTGGTGGCTAGATGCCAGCCAGCTCCGTACACTCACCTCATTGCAACGCAGAGCCCCATCAGCCCACACTGACTCCATCAGCCTGTGCACACCCACGGGTCTTGGCACAAGTTATCCAAAAGTCTCACAGTGTATCACAGAGGTGCACACACTCCACCTTACCCAACCCAAAGCCCAGCAAAGTGCTAGGTTCCTTTTCTGCCCTGCTGAGCCAATCTAGACTACCTGAGCCACATCCTCATGCTGCAAGCTGCAGCAAGCAGCTGGTGGCATTGGGTCTCACAGTATGGATCCCCATGCTGCTTCTGCAAACTGTGCTGCACTTGAGCACCCTTTGAGTCTCTTAGCAGATTAGATCTCTTGAACAACAATGACAGTAACATAATAAATTTTGAGATAGTCTACTGTTAGGCTGTTTTCCAATCCAGATCTAGCCATCTACTCACAACTCGCTTACATCATTTTCATACCATAATGAGACCTTACCTCTCACACTTAGGTAACAAGTACTCCTTGTTAAGTTCATGGAAAGGGCTTCCCTGAGTCTTTTGAAACACTAAATAAACCTAGTAAGATCCAACATAAAGCCCTTATAATTATGATAAAAAACATGTTAAGTTATAGTTTGTTAAAGCTATTGAGAAAATCAAGGGAAAAATCAATGCTAAAATCTTGCTTTTGTGCATTTTACTCGTAATTGGTTCATTGGAAGCAGAAGCAGAAGAATTGAGAAGTGCACATGATTATTCTGCACAGACAGCAATATCTAAGACTTGAAATAACATCTTCACCTTGAACTTAGTGAAGGCTGTTAAAATGCTGAAGTATTTTATTAGAGGACTGCAAAGTTAAAAACTGAGGTCAGGAGGTAAATTTTCAAAGGATCAAGAAAATTCTATAACAAAATTAGGTTTATTACATGATCTTTGTGCATCTGAATTCAAAATAACTTTCTGCAAATATTCTTCAAATTGATCCTACAATATATAAATTTTGAGAATATTTCTAGTATCAACTCCAAAGAAAGTTTGTGGAAAGCCTAGGAAAGGAAATAAATGCAAGCAAAGCAAACTATTACAGATATTTCAGCAGGATTGTTTCACAGTTTTCCAGTTTGAAAAATAATTGACTAATGAGGATTTTGGTATCTCAGATATCACTGTCAATATTGCAAGGTACTTTATGAAAAAATAATGATCTGAATTTATTGAATATATAGTGTGGAGAACATGGAAATAATAATCTCTGTAAGACACCTGTTGCACCAGGAATTTTTTCTCAAGAGGGTCTTCTCCAAATTTTCATAGAAAAGGTCATTTACAACACTGCTACTCAATACTTTTAAGTAACCTGAGAATAATTAAGACATTTCTATTGCTGTGATTATTTCTATGTATTCCTCACTGAAAAGTTGAACTGTTGAATTTGTTAGTTATCCTTAACAAGGAAATTCACCGTTGCCCAGAAAGGCCACATAAAGTCTATACTTGTCTCTCTACAGTAGTTGCAAAGCCTTGAGTAGGCTACACAATGTGAATTCTAGCAGCAGTAAACTGAGACCTAGACCACATTAATTTCCCAATAATCGCTGCAGAGCACATGTCCATCTCTCTTTCCCAATGGGCCACTAATCTGAGGAACAGATAAGCATCTTGCCCAAGGCCAAGAAATGAACCAGTGGCAGAAAAGGCAAAAACATCTGGAGGATTTTTTTCACAGACTTGTGTTTTAACACCCAGGCCACCTTCCACCTTCTTATTTAAACAATGGTGAAGAGCTCCTCAGATCTAATTTTAGATATAGTAAGACTGTAAGAGCATGACTCTGTTAAGAACCTCTGGGGTTTTTTTGTTATACTGCAATTTCAGGGGCATGCTACTCCTCCAGTGGTTTACTTTTTAGAAGAGGAGCTGACATAAAATGAAACCTTTAAATTGATTAAAATGTTGCTGTTTTCTGCCTGTTAGCTGAGAACATTTTCCTGTTTAAAAAATTACATACATTTCAGCATAACTGCATGAAAATGGATACATCTTTACTCGGCATCTTGTTAATCATTGCAATGTGTGTCATTAATTTATTATTCAGTTGTAACAATGTGGTGTGTTTTCTCTTTGACAGTTTAAAATACACAGTGAGTAGGTGGGTACTTTGTGAGATAAATTATGTTCTGTTTATAATATTTTATCATGGTAAAGACAACTCTAAAGAGACATTATTTGACACGTAAGATGTGGCAAAAAGCGGAGACATGACAGCCATCATTACAAATGTTTATAGGCATAACTTAAGTCTTACCTAAAGTTGATCCTGTTAAAGGACATGTTCTGTGTTCTACAAATCCTCTTAGAATATCAATCTAGTAAGCACAAAATAAGGCTGAGAACAATGCTGCTATAAAAAATTATTTAAATGTGATAATTATACTGACAACTTCTATGCTCAATCTAATCAACCAAGCTTCGAATTTGTCATAATGTACACTCACTCATAATTATAACAACACTTCTATTCTGAAAGGCTGTCAGTAATGCAAATGCCCATCATTTTTCTCTGTTTGCATTTAAAAGATATCACAGAATCACAGAATCACAGAATTGATCGGGCTGGAAAGACCTCCGAGATCATCAAGTCCAACCCTCCGTCAACCCTAATCCATTTACTAGATCATGGCACTCAGTGCCACATCCAATCTTCGCTTAAAAATCTCCAGGGATGGTGAATCCACCACCTCTCCGGGCAGGCCATTCCAATGCCTGATTACTCTCTCCGTAAAGAACATTTTTCTGATCTCCAACCTAAATTTCCCCTGGCAGAGCTTGAGCCCGTGCCCCCTTGTCCTATTGCTGGGTGCCTGAGAGAAGAGACCAGCCCCCACCTGGCTAGAACTTCCCTTCAGGTAGTTATAGACAGCGATGAGGTCTCCTCTGAGCCTCCTCTTCTCCAGGCTAAACAACCCCAGCCCCTTCAGCCTCTCCCCATAGGACTTGTGCTCCAGTCCCTTCACCAGCCTTGTTGCTCTTCTCTGGACCCGCTCCAGCACCTCAATATCTTTTAGTTCAGGTCCAAATCCCATGATGAACCTGAACTAACTCCATTTTTTTCTTTTGTTTGCAATGCTCATCCCTGTTCACTACAGGTTTACTGTCTGTAGTAGTAGTTTATGCTATGTGATTGGCTGCGTTACAGTTCATCTGGTGATGAAGAGACTTTGAACCTCATGTTTGCTGCTGAACTGTGGTCTTGGAGATGCATGTGTTCTCAGGAACTGCAGACCTGATCTTGAACTATACAGGTTTGATGTGAATAAAATTAGCAGGCAATCTTTTATTCTATTCCAGAGGCATGGCAAGAGAACAGAGAAACTTGCCTTGCTTACATGGGTAGCCTTGCCAAAATCAGTGGGACTAGCTGTAGGCTATAAGATTGGAAAAAATGTGAATAGACATCCTTAATAAACACACCTCATTTGCATCCTGAGGAACACTACTTTCTTGATTGCTCTTAAATTTAAATTGGCTTAAATGTTTTAATTATATATCTTCAAGAACTTCTGCTCACTTCTGTCCCTCATCCTCTCTGACTTTTTGCTCTAGAGCATAGAGTGGAACAGGAATCTGGTTCTTTATGAGAGTACAGAGCAACAAAGCAAAAGAAAAGCATAACAGGATGGATCACTGGTGGTAGCAATAAGAAAACTTAAAGAAATTGGCAGAACTGTTAAAAAACATTGGGAATGCTATCAGCTGGCAATATTTTTGGTAGAACACAATAAGAAGTGCTCTAACATAATATTGCTTCAACATTGAGGTTTAAACCTAATCTCTTAGATTTTGGTATGTTCCCGAACTATAGCTTAAATGACCTGTGCACTAAGAGTAGAAGGGAATAAGCACATAACAAGTTCTACCATTCTACGTTGATCTTCTCAACACATACAGCTTGCAGCAGCCTCTGCAGGACTTCTTAACCAGCCTGGGAGATAGAACTTCAGAATGAAATTTATGCAGGAAGAATATAACCACTTACCTTAGTGAGCACTGAGATATTGACTTCATGTTTTCTGGTCAAATTTATTTTTATTTCAATTTAAATGGTGCTTCCTCCACACATCCCATTTGTTTCAAGTTAAACAGTAGTACCTCAATCTAAACTTCAGTCTGATCAGTACAGATCTTCCATGAGGCTACAGGTTCCTAACACACTAGTTGGAGAAGAATGACAGGATTTATCGAATGAGTTGTCTACACAATGCTGAGAAATGACACCTCAGCAAGAATAATCCCCCTGTTCTAGGCAGCTACTGGTCCAGCATCACATATCTTAACTGTGCTTTGTTTGCTGCTTCCGTTGTCAGTTTTCAGGAATCAAGAGCTTTCCAAGAGCCAACTAGCACCAGGTAGTATCTGGAAACTCACAATTGCTAGCCAACTAAGAGTTGTCCTACTCCACAATGGGACAGGATCAAGGAGTTGTCCCCAAACCTTTTAAATGTTTATATCTGTGCAGGTGTGTAGCTGATAATGGTGATACACTACATAATTCAGCTAAACTTTCTTTTGCTCTTATACATTCTGTGACACTATTTTACCTTTGAAAATCTAGTAACTTCTTACACATCTTTTATATGCAGTACATTAACTTAATCTATTTGTGCTTTAGATGGCAAACAGAAAAAAGAAAAAAAGGAAAAAGAGTAATTTAAAACAGCAGCTCAGGGCAGTAAAGGAATTAAAAAGAAAAGATAAAAACATGGCTAAAAACATGGCATTGCTGTGAAGAATGTCAAGTTATTCTTTGAATGTTGGCTCAGGAAAATCTCAATAAATTTCTGGTAAATGAGGCATGAAGCATATTCTTAAAAATATGGTGTCCAGGCAATAGAACTATCCAATATTTTATCCTAATGGCAATATATAGTACTTAAAATATCTTGAACTTTAAATCAAACACTTTGGGGAGGACATGACCAATCTATTAGTTTTTCAAATATAACTTCGTATCAACATGAAGATGAGACAGTAAACTGTGTCTGGGAGCTTATTTGGTTAAAGTCTGTTATAATATTGGAGTGTGACTTATTCTTTAATTAGTTAGCAGATAATGCAAATTATCTTCCTACATTACCTCTACATCTCCAAAATTTCATATTCCTTGACTGGAGTCATTAATGTCTTGTGGAGGCCAGATAACCCCTTGTCTACATACTTGTAAATGATGCATTACCTATGTTTCAGTACAATTATTTAGGTAGCAAAACTACAGTATTTGTCATGCTTACAGAAATTTTAGCAGAAAAATAAAAAAGAGAACATTATAGCATCCCTTTGAAAGACAGAATATTTTATTATTTCTAAATAAACTGTATGGGAGAAGCTAATTTTATGCATGATTATATTATATTATGAAGAAATTTCTCTTTCGTATTTCCCATTCCTTCTTACTTTAAAAGATACCTACAATATAAACCTCCTGGGACAAGTTGTTGCCTAAGTTTTCATCCATCTCAAGCAAAACCAAATATGAGACACTTTTATAGGGAAAAATGTCAAAATGTATGTATCTCAAACACATACCTATCTAAAGGACAGTAGGGCTAACACACATTCTTTAAATCCTTCCACTGGAAACAAAAGGGTTAAAGTTCTTTACTCTCTTGTGAAATAGGTTCAAAATTATACTCAGGTAATAGCAAGTTGCTACTACAAATTTACCATTTATGACAGTAGAAAGTCCTCATGATAGACTCTCTCTCTTACATTCGGGAAGACCAAACTGTATCCATTTGAAAAGGAAACTATGAGATATTTTCTTCCAATTTTTACTAGATTTCAGCGGAGGTTGTGAGAGAGAGATAGTGACAAATCTTTCCTAAATGGGCAACTCAGTGTGCAGATGAAGATTAACATTGTTTTATAGGTGTAATGGAGTTTCTGCAACGATTGCACTTGGAGTAGTCTTATGTCATGTTTCTTGTCAATGCCCTTTGCTTCCACTTGATATGGTAAGCAATTTTAGGAATGACTCCAAATACGGCAAATTTGCACTTGATTTCATGCAGACAGCTACAGTGTACCAACTGTTGAGGCTACTTGGGTGTCAAGCATTTCTCCTGATTCTTCTGGTTATTCTATATGATAGGAGAAACGTCATTTAACTTTGGCTTCCCCATGTGTCAAGAAGTGGAAACCCAGACAGAGCTCTGGAGGGCACACGCAGCCACCCAGGTGTCTGGATGTAGTGAGTGCCTGAGACTGTCGCTGACTACAGAGGGTTGCTGTGTAAGGTATGAGCAACTGGATGATCTCCTCAGCCTGGTTGCTGCCCTGAAGGATGAAGTAGAAAGGTTAAGAACTATTAGGGACTGTGAGAGGGAGATTGACTAGTGGAGTCACTCCCTGACACTCCCTGGATATTCCCAGCAGGAGGTTTTGCCTTGCGAAAGAAAGACCCCATTGTCCTCTCAACAACAGGCGTAAGAGAGAAAAGGATTAGATGACAGTGAAGAATTAGAAGTTAGTGGAGAATGGGTTCAGGTCACTGCTCGGCGTGGCAGGCATGCCCTCTCCCGGCCTGTCTCTTCTTCTTCCTAGGTGCCTACATATAATAGATATCAGGCCTTGGATCAAGACAGGTTAACATGGGAAGACAGAGACACAGGTTCTTCTGGGTCAGAAGAGTTGCCCAGGGCAAG
>VWZO01012121.1:0-14871 GCA_013396975.1 Bucco capensis
CTGTAGCACCAGTCCTGGAGCCATGAGTTAACCTGATATCTCTTCCTGTTCATCTCCCCGTTGGTGACTGCGACTGAAGGGATAGAGGAGGAAATAACTTGTGCTCCTGATCCCTTAAGGTGCCGCCCCAAGGCTCTGAAATCTCTTTTGATTGATTGAGTGTTTCTTCTAGTGACCACTTCACTACCCACCTGAAAAACTAACAAGGGGTAATAATCAGAGGGCTTTACTAGGGTGGGAAGTTTGTTTGTTACATCCCTAANTGACCACTTCACTACCCACCTGAAAAACTAACAAGGGGTAATAATCAGAGGGCTTTACTAGGGTGGGAAGTTTGTTTGTTACATCCCTAAGCCGTGCCCCAGGGAGACAGCAAACCTCCCTGTGAAGTGGGTCAGGACGGCATATTGGGCCCTCTGCTCCCCTCAGCAGGGAGTCCCCTACAACAATGACCTGTCGAGTTTTCTTTTTAGGGTCAGTTTCGATGGCTGGTCTGGGATGAGATGGTCTTGGTGGCACATCTTGTCTTCCTGAATCCTCACAACCTTCATCCTTGCTCACAGTTAATTCCTCCTGCAGAACCCCATATCTATTCTGCAAGGGCACTGTAGGTGGTGTGCCTCTCAAGGGGAACATTCTTGCTCTGTTTATTTTGTCGTTGGGCAGAGACCTGTTCGCATTGATCCTGCTCCTGTGGATTGCTACAAGAAGGCTGGGATGCTGTTTTAGTGGAGATCAATCTGTGAAAATAGTCAATTTCACTCTCACTCTCCCTGATTTTTCTCAACCTGTTCACTTCTTCTCTGAGCTCCATCACTTCATCTTGGAGCTGTGCCACTCAACTGAGCAGATTGTCTACCTGCTCACACCACACACAGCCATAATCAGTATTGCCCCCTGTTGCCATTAAAAGGCTGTGGCATTCTTCACAGCCTATAACCTGAATGCCAATATCCATTTTGGTGGGTACTGGAAGGACAGCCTTTTTCCTTTGAGTGGCCACAATAAAAAAAAAAAAAAAAAGATTAAAAAAAAGTAATTTTTTTTTTAAAAAAAAGAGCGCACCCTATGAAGGCCAGCTTTTGAAGGTGCCACGCTCAGGGCTGGTCCTGCCCACAGTGAGTCACAGCTCCGCTCACAGGGGTGGGGGGTTCCGCAATGCAGCTAAGCACTCTTCGCTGCATAGAGTCACTTCAGAGAAGCGGCTACTCTGTTCCCCAAGGCGAATCCTCTGCTTAAAATTTCCTAGAGCTTCCCCTAAGAGCTCTTCTAGCAGATCTCGACTGCAGATATCAATATACTGATATACTGGATGGGTTTTCCACAGTGTGTTAAGCAGTCAGCGCAGAAGAATTTAATTTTGGTTTTGGATCTTGCAAGGGAAAATTAAGTTATTTCTAGTGCAAATTAAGATATCAGAAACTAGCATTTGGCCAAGAGTGAAAATCCGTGGCTAACGAATGCAATGAAGTATAAGGGTTTTAGTGAGCATGGTAGTGTTGAGTGGACTCAATGATCTCAGAGGTCTTTTCCAACCATAATGATTCTATGATTTGAATGAAAGCAATACTGAAAAGATCTCAGGAACACAAAATGGTATTAATATTTTTACACTTTTTTTAAAAAAATTCTCATATCATTTGAAATCAGAAAAAAACCCACTTAAAACGTTTTAGCAATCTGAAAGACTTTTGATATTTGAGAAAACTGTAGAAGACTGGAAGCTGTTTAGGGTAGGGACTGTCTTTTTTTGTTCATTCATTCTAAATATACTCACAAATGAATTCATATAAAACTGGCAAATATTGTATATATGCTTCCTACCACAACAGAGTACTATTTCTTGGATTTAAAGCAAATCCATTTAACAGTAATGAGAACAGTAAGTAAAGGCAGATATCACAGTCTGCAACAGTCTTCAATCCTAAATATTTATCTGACTGTATATATGGAAGAATTTCTCTTATAAGCCATGTCAAGCTCCTGCCGTAAGAGAAACCGTGCTTGGTCACAACGAACATCTACCTAGAACTATAAGTAGCCAAATAGTAGCCATACACCACATCCAAGATAAGGCAAACATTAGATTATACAGTGGTACAATGAAGTTCCTCCTTTTGTATTTTTTATATTACTGATTGCTATTGTTTTATTTGCTTCTAAGTGCTAAAATGTTGTTTTCGGAGTTCATACTATAAAATTTTACTCCTGCTTGGTAACAGCCAGCTCTGAGCCTACCTTTTTGCAAGTGAAAACAATATCCTGATGCAACAGTCACATCATCTGAACAGGTACAAACTGAAGATCCCATTACTACTCTCTCTGTTGTTTCTCTGATATTTCAGCATACAGCAATGAGTATTCACAGTCCCAGCTGGATATACGATGAAACACTCTAACCTTGGTTTGCTTTTTGATATGCACACTCAGTCCACACACACACTGATTTAAGGCATCGAGGAGATATATGAAACTATTCCAATGAATAAATTGATTTTGACAATAATGCTTTGGGCTTTATGTCACTTTATGCAAAAAACTATGCCCCAAGTCTTCTTAAATAACTTCTCTAATACTAATTCTGTACCATTTAATGACATTTTTTAAACAAATAAATTGATGAGAGACAAATGAAAAGTGATGTTCAAACAATCTGAGCCAGTCACTATTGTACAGAGGCATCACACCGGACTTCCTAAATGGGCTTAGTGATGCTTCCTAAAGACACTGAGAATTATGTTGATTCAGTGAGGAAAATAAAATCATGGAGCTGAGTGTACTCACAGACATGAAAGTAGAACAGATATTCAGTGACAATCAGTAACTCTTGAAGGCTACTAAATCATAAGTGCTCAAGGATCCTAAAGCTGCCTGTGGAGTTTCTACAGTTATAGTAGCCACAAAGACTAATTGCTACTAAATACAGAAATCTTCTTAGTCCTTATCTAATAGGACTAATACAATTCATGAATTGGAGGGGGAGATTAATAAAATTTATATTAAAAAACTAGAAACATGTTAAACACTTGATGTCATATTTACCCTTAAAAATATTTGTTCTTTCTTTTAATTTAGCAGAATACAAATACACATTCAGAGTTTTATTTCAAGTCTTCTTTTCCTGCCCCCCAAGAGCTGTTTTTCAACCATGCTTAGTTCAAAGAATCCAAAGCTCTCTCTTTGCTCAGAGTAACAGTAGAAATTCTAAGAAAAGCTGCAATCTTAAAATCCTGTTCAGCATTTAAAATGTTCTTTCCAAATACACCAGCTAAAATGGTGTAAAGTATAAGAAGTTATTTAGACTATATGACTACAGATTACTAAATACAAAACCTAATGGAAAAATTGGTATCTAATTTTCCCATCTTTTGTACAAAAGCTATCTAAAAGTACATAGACACTGACATAGCAAAAGGCAAATAGCATAAAAACAAACCTGTATTTATCAATTTCAGTTTTCAAATACTTAAATGTAATACCTCAATTCAGTTTTTGCAGTATTTCACAACATTCCTTAACATTTTACACAGCATCCAATAACCAAACACATTTAATACCACTTACGAAAGAGCTGCCACAACAATATGGTTCTTTCAAAATACTTTGGAAAAGGGAAGTCTGAAAGAATTCAAACCTTCCAACTGTATTATTTTAAACTATTTCTTTTATCTGTTTATCTTTGGGTCTAACTCTGATTTGAATTAAATCATATAGTTTCTAAGCAGTTTTGTAAAAACAGGTGTTTTAGGATCTGAGCTCAGCTTATATTTATTAATCACATTCTAAATTACACTTACGTCATGGCTAGGCTTCACAAACGAAGATCCAAATTACACTTTAAAGAACAGTTTAAAACATTAGTGTAAGTACTTTCTTAATGACTCTACATCAAGTTAATTACAAACACATATATGCAGACAGGTACACTGTAAAAATGAGGATCACCATAGGGAAGATCCTGAATAGTTGTGTAAGCTGGTAACCTGCCAATTTGTAACAGGTGGGAATTTGGTGCCAGTCTTCCTAGTGATGCAGGTTTGTTTTTGACTGCATGTTGTGCTGCAGTGGGACTTTGCCTTGGCCAGAGCTGTAAGGTCAGACTGCTAAAACCTTTCTTTCCACAGTGAACACTCCAAAATGGCTTTTAGATAGGAGAACTACGTTTTATTAGAATAGACACTAGAATAGTCAGAAAAAACCTCAAAATGAGGAAAATCAGAACAATACATAACCATATCTCTACCTTGCCTACTGCATCCTGGTAAATCTCTTTGCTTAGGCTTCCTCTCAGTCCAGCACATCAGCAACTTAGAGGGTTGCAGAAAAGTCTGCACAGTCCCCTTTGGATCTCCAGGGAAAGTTCCTCTGAAGTCTGGGTTCCCGCTGTTCTCAGCAGACATCTGCTCTCCCCTATACAGAGGGCTTATTCGTTGGCCACTGTCATTCCTCCATTACCTGTTAGCTTTTATGTTCTATGAAGTTATCCTCTCTTAGCAAATGTCTTCTCATCTCCTAAGAGCTCCATCTTGGCTTCTCTACCAGGTAGCTACAGTTTTTCAAAGAATGAAACAAGATGTATGACAAACATGATTATTCATAATAACTGGGAAAAAAAACCCAATTCAAGTAATACCATCTGCTACACAAATTTTTGGGAAGTGATTGAAATAATTTTGTCACATATTCTAAGCAAGAGATCATGTAGAATCATAGAATCATAGAATGGTTAGGGTTGGAAGGGACCTCTGGAGATCATCTAAGTCCAACCCCCCTGCAGTGGGCAGGGACATCCCCAACTACATCAGGTTGCCCAGAGCCCTGTCAAGCCTCACCTTGAATGCCTCCAGGGATGGGGCCTCAACCACCTCCCTGGGCAACCTGTTCCAGTGCTCCACCATCCTTGTGGTGAGGAACTTCTTCCTAATGTCCAGTTTAAATCTCCTCCTCTCCAGTTTAAAACCATTGCCCCTTGTCCTTTCACTGCAGGCCTTTGCAAACAGGCCCTCTGCAGCCTTCTTGCAAGTTCCCTTTAGGTACTGGAAAGTCACTATTAGGTCCCCCCGAAGTCTTCTCTTCTCCAGGCTGAACAATCCCAGCTCCCTCAGACTGTCCTTGTAGGAGAGGTGTTCCAGCCCCCTGATCATTTTCGTGGCTCTCCTCTGGACCTGCTCCATCAGCTCCATGTCCTTTCTGTATTGAGGGCTCCAGAACTGGACACAGTATTCCAGATGAGGTCTCACCAGAGCAGAGTAAAGTGGCAAAATCACCTCTCTGGATCTGCTGGCCACGCTTCTTTTGATGCAGCCCAGGATGCGATTAGCCTTCTGGGCTGCCAGTGTGCACTGTTTGCTCATGTCCAGCTTCTTGTCCACCAGCACCCCCAAGTCCTTTTCTGCAGGGCTGCTCTCCATCATCTCATCCCCTAGCCTGTATTGATAGTGGGGATTGTTCCGACCCAGGTGTAGGACCCTGCACTTGGTCTTGTTGAAGCTCATGAGGTTCACCTGGGCCCACCTCTCCAGCTTGTCTAGGTCCTTCTGGATGACATCTTGCCCCTCCAACTTATCAACAGCACCCCATAGCTTGGTGTCATCTGCAAACTTGCTGATGGTGCACTCAATGCTGCTGTCGATATTATTTATAAAAATATTAAACAGTACAGGCCCCAGTACAGAGCCCTGAGGGACACCACTTGTCACTGATCTCCAGCTGGACTTTGAGCCATTAACCACTACCCTCTGGATGCGGTCAGCCAGCCAGTTCCTTATCCACTGAACAGTCCACCCATCAAATCCATAGCTCTCTAACTTGGCCAGTAGAATGTTGTGGGGGACTGTGTCAAAGGCCTTGCACAAGTCCAGATAGATCACATCCACAGGTTGTCCCTTGTCCACTGAGGTAGTCACAGTATCGTAGAAAGCCACTAGGTTTGTCAGACAGGATCTGCCCTTAGTGAAGCCATGCTGACTGTCTCTGATCACCTCCCTCTCCTCCATGTGCCTTAGCAGAACTTCTAGGAGAATCTGCTCCATGATTTTTCCCAGGCACAGAGGTGAGGCTAACAGGTCGGTAGTTCCCAGGGTCCTCCTTTCCACCCTTTTTGAAAATGGGTGTAACATGCCCCTTCTTCCAGTCTCTAGGGACTTCACATGACTGCCAGGATTTCTCAAATATTATTGAGAGTGGCTTGGCGACTACATCAGCCAATTCTTTTAGGACTCTGGGGTGCATCTCATTAGGTCCCATAGACTTATGTATGTTCAGGTTCCTCAGGAGGTCATGAACCTGACTTTCACATACAGTGGGAGGGACTTCACTGCCCTGGTCCACATGTTGTGGTTTTTTAACTTGGGAGGTGTTGGGAGAGAGGTTGCCAGTGAAGACGGATAAAAAAAAAGTCATTGAGAACCTCAGCCTTCTCGTCATCTGTTGTTATTAGTTCTCCATTCTTGCTCTTCAGGGGGGGAATGTTTTCTTTGACTACACATACTTTATTTTCCTAGGGATTGATCTCACTGTACATGATCTGCTTTGTACTACTAGATCACCTAGTTCTAGGCAGAGAAAAATGTTACTGGGATAACACGGATCATTCAGTCTTTATCGTTCCCAAGATTTCTTGTGCTGTCTCCCCAGAGCAAAGCACTTAAAATGGCGATGTGAACACAATGACTTCTTTGTTCAGCTTAAAGTGTCAAGTTCTTTATAGCTTCCCATTTGATTTTTTGAAAAACAGGAGTTGCTCAGCATCTCACTGAAACTCTGCATCTCATAGTATCTTTGCTTGAAAATAAGAAACTTTATCACTCTTCTTCAGTTATACGACATGATCTGTAAATAACCCCGCTGTGATAAAGGGAAATGTGTTCATCTGTCTACACTTGACATATTTCATACAAATTTAAAAGCCTGTCATCTGCTTGCGGAACACATTTTTTTCCATCACATGCGGCATCCCTAATCCAGATTAGTGGTAATGCTATTGCTTTCTTTCTTTACTTGGTGCACTCCTGGACCCCACTACAAACTGAAAGTTTAATTTTTCTTTTCTACTTCATAGAACTTTAGGTATTAACAGATGTAAGTCACAGACTACACATAATAGGCTATGGATATGCATTTTTCTTTCCCTTCTTTGATATATCTGTACTTAGATGTTCATTACTAACTGAATCTCTCACATGCTTTTGTGACATGGTTGATGTTTATCACTGTTAATCCCATTGGGAGGAAAGTAAATTGCCTCGCTGGCATAGAATGCAATTGCTTCAGGGAAGGAATAAAAGAGTTCTCCCAAAGACAACTTATCCTGCCACAACCATTTAACTTTAAACTATATGCTGACTTTCAGGCAGAATGTTCTCCCTATATGAAATATCAAGCAGCAGGTTAGAAATCTGTAAAAGGAGAAATAAATCCAGGTCTAGCAAGCCCTTCTCTAGGGCTTAAGTATGTTTCCTTTGCACATCTTTCACAATCCAGACAACAGATTTAGGAAAAGAAATTGTGACACGAGTCATTTTGGCGGCATTGACATAAGAGGCTATTGTACTACTGTGTCACTGAATATAGCTTGGGCATAGATTACAATACTATCACTACATATGCCTCTGACTAAGCAGATAGTTTTGAACTGAGAGGGAACAAAACTTCAAAGCAAATCACCCTTCCTATGTCTTAAACTGACCACTTCCAGTCTGAAAAAAGGAAACAGTAGTGTAACCGAGTCATGGTTTAGCCCTGATAGAGCTGGACAGCACAGCATATTTAAACTTTCCTTCAATCCTTTTGGACTTTGTTTTGCTCTCCCTGACTCTTTAGTAATAACTGATAACATACCACAAAGGCTTACACGTGATTCAGACAACAACAAAAAATTTGACCAGAACTGTTCTGGTCATCTTCTCATTCTCCTACCATTACAGTTCTGAGGATGCATGCTCAGCTAGTCAATAAAAGCTTTTATTATGCTGCCAGCATTTGTGCAATGCCTCTAACACTTGATAATTTTTTTCTGAAGAGATGCAATTACTTTACCAGACTATAGATCAAAACCTGTAAGAGTGGCATACAAGCGAAATACCCCTCAAAATTCCCTATTCTGTCCTCCTAGACTGGTTCTATCTAGAAGTAATTTGACATGGGGTGCCAAATTGTTTCCCTTTGTCTTTACAGTTCAGATCGATAAACATACTGCTTCCCATTTCTGGAACTGGAGTATCTCCACATCACTACAACAGCAATATACTCAGAACTTTGTCAAACTTGAATAAAATACAGCGTGATTGATTGAAGTCAATCACACTGCTTTTAGGGAGTAGTGACAAAGTTACAAAAATCACATTACTTGATACAGTATAACCTCTGCACAGGATTTCTGCCATGCTCTAATATGAAACTTTTCAAAAACTAGAAACTAATTAAGTGATCTAACTTTTTTTCCCCTCACAAAGACTTTGTTTCTCATCTCTCTAATCTGATTTATGCTTATTGTCAAAGGGGTATTCAGGCTTCCTATGTTTAAGCTGAAGAAAATGCTTTCACCAGTACCTAGGGCAGCCAAGTCATATCTGATTTTTCCCAAGATAGCTGCTACACCACAGAAGGACTTCTGACACCAAAGGAATATTATTTTTTTATGTTCAGAGCCCACTGAACATGTTCCACGCTGTTTAATTCTGTTTAAACAAGAGCATGTAAAAACTGTTTCTTCATTTTACTTGTATAGAAAAAAAGGCTCCATTTATAAGATCATACATTATTAAGAGAAGCTGCTGGATTTAGATGCAAGGAACATTAGTCTGAGAACAATTTTTCAATTTGTTTAAGCAGTAACAGTTTCCTTAACTTTAATTAAAAATGCAAGTCTGGTGAAAAAAAATCTTATTGCAAATATAGATGTTTTGCTGGAGTCAAAGACTTCCGTAATAATTATGTATTTTACATGATTGCTGCTGTTTCAATCTGTACAAACTATCCAAGTGCTTTCACACTCTCATGACTATCATGCACTACTCATGAAGCACATGAATTATTGTATATGTATCAACCTGAACATTTTCTGTGGGGATACAGGAGATCAACATTGCTTTCTTGGAAAGTAAGGTTTTATTTTTTTGCACAAAGACTCATGGATGGCTATTTACTTTATGAAAAAGTGCTTTACAAAAACCCAAAATCCAAACACAACAAAATCGCAAACACAACTGAAATACCAAAACTAACGTATTGTGCTTTATACAGGTCCTAAAGATGGAGTTTTATGCACAGCACAGCTCCATTTCAGTTCTTTCCAAAGGACAACTAAAAGAGAAGCAAAGTGAACCATGAGAAAGTGGGTCATTTTCTTATACACTGAAGAACAGCAGAGAAAGCAGGACAGAAACTCAACAAAATTAACTAATTTAAACCAAAGTCAAGTTGAAGAAATCTGCAGTAAGGTTGGAAGCTACTTGCACATCTTGTTAGCAAAACTAAGTTTCTTAAGGTTTCACTGGAATGCTGAATTTGAAATCACCACAAGCAATGGTGAAGTCCAACTCCTGCCCCCTTCATAAAATCTGTCTTTAGTCAAGTTGGACAAAAGGCCACATTGTACAGGTTTCTGTCCTCACAAAGAATTGGCAGTTTGACTTTGGTAGTCATTCCCTGTGTTTACAGGACTTTTGTCATTCTGGAATACTAAAGAGTCCACAAGTGATAGCAAGTGATGCCCAACAAACTGCAGCTATGGCTTTCTATTCTCTGGAGACAAGGGCCAGAGTAGTGACATCTGTGAAAGCAGGACTGGGAATGAGGATTGTGGTGGGTTGACCTTGGCCAAGCGCCAGGTACTCACCACAGTTCTCTATCATGTCCTCCCCCAACACCGCCCATGGCATGACAAGAGGGAAGAGAACGAGATGAGAGCAGCCCGTGGGTTTTGGTGAAGGCAGTTTAATAAGCAAATAAAGAAAGGAAAGGCCATGCGCATGAAGCAAAGCAAAGCAAAATTAAGCTTTAGTCTCTCCTTCCCATAACAGGCGATGTCTGGCTCTCTCCTGGGAAGCAGGGCTCCAAAACGCGAAATGGTTGTTCAGAGGACAGACATCTTCTTCCCACAGATACTCCCCTTCCTCCCCCTTTTATTACTGAGCTGATGTCATATGGTATGGAATAGCCCTTTGGTCAGTTCGGGTCAGCTGTCCTGCTTGTGTCCCCTCCCAGGATCCTGTCCACCCATCCTCTTGGTGCTGTGCCAGCCTGCTCAACAACAGTCACAACATCATGTGTTATCTTCAACCCAAGGCACAGCACTTCTGAGGACTGCTATGGGGACATTAACTCCATCTCAGCCAAACCCAGTACAATCTCCACCCCTTATTCCATACCATTTGCATCATGCTCAGGCACCACATAACATGTAACAGTTTAAGATTTCTCCCCTCAATGTCTTGGGCTTCATCTTCTAGGATGGATATCTGGAACAGGAGAAGCATGGTCTTCGATTGCTAGGCACTAACACTGGCTAGATCTCAGTCGTCACTATTGGGATTCACTTGGTTACTTCAGCTCTCTCCTCCTGCAACATGTAACTTCCATATTTGGTTATTTTTCTGCAAAAGTCAAATCTCCTTGGAGCACACACTGGGTCTCCCCATCCTCCCGCATTACCCACCAAGTACACCCAGGTCCTTGAGTAAAGACAATCCCACAAATGGGTTTTCCTTTTCCCAAGGGAGGAGCAATCCATACTGCTTTTCCCAACCACTTCCCTATGTGCACCACAGGGACCTTGTCTCCTCCCACAGCATGTAAGGGTCTTATTTGGGCAGGACCAGGATGGTTAGCAGATCCCCTGGTGTTAACTAAACAGGTGGCCTTTGTTAGATGCATAACCCAGTGTTTGAAGGCTCCACTCCCTAATGCCTTCAGTACAGTTATTTAACAGTCCATTATATTGCTCAGTCTTTCCGGAGGTTTGTGGGTGATAAGGGATGTGATACACCCATTCAGTGCCATGTTCCTTGGCCCAGGAGGTTATCAGATTATTTTGGAATGAGTTCCATTGTGAGACTCGATTCTCGTTTCCAGCCATCCAGTGGTTGCCTCCACCATTGTGAGAATGTGGTGCTTGCCCTGGCAAGTTTGTGGGAGTGTGATATAGTCAATCTGACAGGCCTCTCCATACTTATATTTCAGCCAGTGTCCTCCATACCACTGGGGCTTTATTCGCTTGGCCTGCTTGATTGCAGCACAAGTTTCACATTTGTGGATGACTTCTGTAATAGAATCCATGGTCAGGTCCACCTCTCAATCTTGAGCCCATCTGTATGTTGCATCTCTCCCTTGATGACCCGAGGTGTTGTGGGCCCACCAAGCTATGAATAGTTCACCTTTACGCTGCCAATCTAAATCCACCTCAGCCACTTTGATCTTGGCAGCCTCATCCACCCGCTGGTTGTTCTGATGCTCTTCAGTGGCTTGGCTCTTAGGTACAAGGGCATCTACATGACGTACCTTCCAACCAGATTCTCTACCTGAGCAGCAATGTCTTGCCACAATCCAGCAGCCCAAATAGGTTTGCCTCTACGCTGCCAGTTCCTCTGCTTCCACTGCTGCAACCATCCCCATAGGGCATTTGCCACCATCCAGAAGTCAGTATAAAGACAGAGCACCAGCCACTTTTCTCGCTCAGCAATACCCAGAGCCAGTTGACGGCTTTCAGCTCTGCAAAACTGACTTGATTCACCTTGTTTTTCAGCAGCTTCGATAACTTGTCACATGGGGCTCCACAGAGCAGCCTTCCACCATCGGTGTTTTCTCCCGATGCAACAGGACCCATCGGTGAACAGAGCATGTTGCCTCTTGTCTTCTGCTAGTTGGTTATAGGGTGGGGCCTCTCGGGCACATGTTACCTCTTCCTCTGATGACATCCCAAAGTCTTTGCCCTCTGGCCAGTTCATGATTATTTCCAAGATTCTCGGGCGGTTGGGGCTCCCTGTTCGAGCCTGTTGTGTTATCAGTGCAATCCACTTCCTCCATGTGGCATTGGTCGCATGGTGTGTAGAAGAAATCTTTCCTTTGAACACCCAACCCAGCAATGGGAGTCAGGGTGCCAGAAAGAGCTGTGCTTCAGTACCAATGACCTCTGAGGCAGCCCAAACTCCTTCATATGCTGCTAGGATCTCTTTTTCTGGTGGAGTATAATTGGCTTCAGATCCTCTATATCCCCAACTCCAAAACCATAGAGGTTGACCTCAGGTCTCCGCAGATGCCTTCTGCTAAAGACTCCAAGTAGGACCATTCTTTCCAGCTGTAGCGTAGAGCACATTTTTAATATCTGGTCCTGCCCGATCTGGCCCAAGCGCTACTGCATGGGCAATCTCTTGTTTATTTTGTTCAAAGGCTTGTTTCTGCTCGGGATCCCATTCAAAGTTGCTCCTCTTCTGGGTCACATGGCAGAGAGGGCTTACAATCAGCTATAATCTAAGATATGCATCCTCCAGAAGCTCAAAGCACCCAGGACAGCCAGTGTCTCCTTTTTCTTGTTTGGCAGAGACATGGATGTTATCTTGTTGATCACTTCCATTGGGATCTGCTGACACCCATCTTGCCATTTTATTCCCAGGAACTGGATTTCTTGTGCTGGCCCCTTGACCTTACAGCTTTTAGGAGGATTTCAACTGTTTTCCTTCCTTTCTTGAAAACCTCTCCCGCTGTGTCGCCCCACATGATAGTATTGTCAACAGACTGTAGGTGTTCTGGAGCCCCACCTTTCTCTGGTGCAGTGTGGATCAGTCCATGGCAAATGGTGAAACTGTGCTTCCACTCCTGGGACAGTTGATTCCAGGTGTATTGAACCCCCCCTCCAAGTAAAAGCAAACTGGCCTGCATTCTGGTGCTATAGTAAGGGAGGAAAACGCATTGGTGATGTCAATTGTGGCATACCACTTGGTTGCCTTCAACTCCAGTTCATACTGAAGCTCCAGCATGTCTGGCACAGCAGCACTCAGCACTGGCGTGACTTCATTCAGACCACGATAGTCCACTGTCAATCTCCATTCACCATTAGATTTTCGTACTGGCTGTATGAGGCTACTGAAGGGTGAGTGGGTTCTACTGATCGCTCCTTGGCTCTCTAGTTGACGAATCCGTTCCTGGATGGGCGTCAGTGTATCGTTGTTGTAGCAATTGGCACCTGCTGCTCCTCAACCTTCATCAGCCCCACCACAAAGGGGTCCTCTGAGAGACCAGGCAAAGTTGACAATTGCTTGATTCTCTCTGTGGCCAAGGCAGCTACATCAAAAGCCCATCGGTAACCTTTCGGGTCCTTGAAATATCTTCTCCTAAGATAGTCTATGCCAAGGATAAAGGAGCCTCTGGGCCTGTCACAATGGGATGCTTTTCCCACTTGTCCCTAGTCAAGCTCACTTCGGCCTCCAGTACCGATAACTCTTGGCATTCCCCAGTTGCTCCAGAAATCCAAATGGGGCCCGTGCCTTTATAATTTGATGGTGCTAATGTGCACTGTGCAGCAGTGTCTACTAGAGCCTTGTATTTTTGTGGGCTCGATGTGCCAGGCCATCGAATCTACACAGTCCAGTATACCCGGTCATCCCTTTCCTCCTCCTGGCTGGAGGGAGGGACCCTCTGTTCCTGTTCCTGGTCAGAATATTCACTGTCTGACCCTCGCTGTGATACACCAGAAGTCCGCTCATCAGGATCAGAAAAGTTGATCTCAGTCTTCCCATATCTGCGAGATCGTCGACTACCCTCTTGTGCTTCTACGGTGACAATGTTGACAGTCTTCTCGGGTGGTCTCTTCTTGACAGGTGTCTTCCCTCTCAGTTCTTGTACATGGGCTTCCAGCTTAGAGGTGGGTTCAACATCCCATTTCCTCATCTCCTCCCCCTGCTCACGCAGGTAAAACTAGAATGTGCCACATGGCGTGTGTCTGGGGCTTTCCTTCCCCCTGACTGGGGCAGGAGAGGACTGATTTCCTGGGGTGCCATTAATATTCAGGGCACTAGCCCTTAGGGATGAGGAGGTACCAAGGCTTTCTTAAAAGTTCTGACAGAAAAAATTAAAAAAGCCTAAGTCCAAAGGTCAGCTACATTAATAACTAACTTGTATATTCCTATCATGTATAACTACATTGCCTCAGGCCAAGAAGCAAATTTAACTAGGTGAGGAAGTATCTCAAAGAAGTATCACTTTATTTCAGACTTGCCAGTTGTCAAAAGATAGAAAAAAGTTGCTTGCTTTTTCTTCAATTTGACTTCTCAGCATAGGAATGGAGTGTCCAGATTGGATTCTTCTAGCTAAAACAGTCTCACAACGTAGCCATTAGGATGTAGGACAAAGCACAGTTAGGTCTTGCTCCTTTTGTCTATAGAAAGGGTTTCAACATAATGGGTAGGTTGCCATATACCATGATTCTGCAGTGAATTTGCCCGAGCAGAGATCTGCTAGAAAAACTCTTAGAGGAAACTCTGGGAAGCTTTGAGGCAGAGGATTTGCCCTGAGGGAATGAGTAGCTGCTTCTTTGAAGTGCCTGAGAGCGAGAAGGAGTGCTTAGCAGCTATTCAGTAGCCCCACTGCGAGCCAGAGCTGAGACTCATCGTGGGCTGGGCAACACTGAAGGCGGCAGCTTTAAAACCCTTCACAGAGTGCGTGCTTTTTTTTATTTTCTTTTTCTTCTCAATTATGGTAGCGACTCGAAGGAAAAGGGCTGTCCTTCCAGTACCCACCAAAATGGATATTGGCATTCAGGTCACAGGCTGTGAAGAATGCCACAGCCTTTCACTGGCAACAGAGAACAATGGTGATTATGGCTGTGTGCGGTGTGAACAGGTTACAGACCTGCTCTGTCGAGTGGCACAGCTCCAA
>VWZO01012123.1:0-11801 GCA_013396975.1 Bucco capensis
GGTTCACTGTTAGTCCACCATCCTATGGGCCGTGGTATGCTACCTCTGGCCTTATTCTTATCAGCCTCAGTTGTGTCCCCTCCCCCCTTCTTACCTAGTTTAAAGCCCTGCTAATTAGTCCTGCTAACTCCTGCCCTAAAAACATTTTCCCCCTCTGGGACAGATGCATCCCACCTGCCACTGGTAGGCCAGGCATCTCATATATCAGTCTGTGATTGAAAAACCCAAAACCCTGTTTGTAGCACCAGTCCCGTAGCCAAGAGTTCACCTGATATCTCTTCCTGTTCATTTCCTCATTGGTGTCTGCCACTGAAGGGATAGAGGAGAAAATAATATTGCTGGTTCATTCAGCCTTTGCATAATGTAAAATTTATTTGCTCATCCTCTGCTGCTACCAAGAAGTTACTGTGAAATAAAATGAAAAGAAAAAAAATTACCAAACTTAAAATCCCAAGTTGCAATGTAGGCTTTAAAGAAATATGTACAATTATTTTTATTGTTCATCCTCAGTCTTGCTTATTACCAAATGTTTAACAGGATGAACTTCAACAGATTGAACAGCTAATAGTGGTAGATACTGAATTTACAATTGAACATAAAGTGGATGAGTCAATTATAGAGCTCGTTCGGGGAATACATTTATGAGACATCCTCTAATCAGGCAAGGAAAAGGGTAATGTTTGTCCTTTCTCTGTTGCATTCTGACTTAGTGTTACACTGAGGCACTGGCTCATATCCAGGAAACGGCAGATGGGGGTGGGTAGAATCTTTTTCCTTGTCTTTCACTTAAAATAGGTCAGTTTCCAATATTGATTATCAAAAAGAGCATCAGAATAGTTTCTTTGACAATGAAAATAATTATGAATATAAGCTCAGAATATTTCCTCTCCGTCTCATTATATCATTCCTGAGTCTGTATCAATGCCACCACTTTTAAGGTGATTTTTGCATGCATTGCAAAGCTCTAAATGTTTCAGAGAGCTTTAAATATTTGATTTATTGAGTTGTTTTAATGCTGCTTAATTCCGCTTGTACTAACCTTCTCTGGGTACTGGAGGATCTGTGGTGGTAGCTTACATTATAAAAAGGAAACATTTATCTTGTTGTGATATTGATGTTTTCCTGATAAGCTGCAATATTTAACTATTCTTACTAGCATTGAGGAGGGCTGATACTAACAACCTAAGATAAATGCTTCCGTTTTGTTTCAAAGGAAAGTTCATGAAAATAAAAGGGCATGGCCCGAACTTGATTGCATTTTCTTTCCTCTCCCTGGACATCCTATTATAAGATGAAAAGGCAGATAATGGGCTGTTTTGCTCTTTTCCTGTCTAGAATGGCAAATTGTTACACGTATCCTCTCATCTATTCATAGTACAGAAGAATTATCTCAATACTGACTACTAGATTTTCAACAACTATAAAATAATAATAAATATGCAATCATTCTTTCATAGATCTTATAACCATTAATAAAGAACTTAAATATCACATGCAAACAGGCTATGACATTCCTCTAGCAAATGTAGACACTGAGGCAGGAAGCAACAAAAAGTCTTTCTGAAGAAAACAAAATAAGTATATTTTTGAGAAATCATTGGCCACAAACAGAGGGCTATTAATATGCAGTGGCCTTAAAAAGCAATATCCACTATTACACCAGGATATAATCTACACTGTTAGATAAAAATTTGAAAGTATCTAGTAACTTTAATCCAAATGAACAACAGTTGTATTTAAATCTCTAGAATATTATTCTTGTTCTGTTCAGTGATGTGCCATGTGAGAATGTACTAAAGAGAGTAGTGATTCTAATAATAGCTATAATAATTGATTGAATTTGATTGATAATTTTTTTTCTGACACATTTTATAATAGATCTTATCTTATGCATTGCCTTGGAACTGAAAACACTCAGGCACCTATATTTTAGGAATGAGTGTTTGATCTGGAATGAAACAAGAACTATTCCCAATCATAAGTATGCTTCATGAGAAAGGTTGAGATGCTTACAACCAAGAAATGTTTTTGTTATCTCTGTAAAAGGGATCCACAAATCTGGCCTGCCAGGTGGCTGAAGAATGGAATCTTATAAAGATAAGATTTACTGGCTAAAACTAATGAGGCAAGGCCAAAATAACAAAATACAGAGATTCAAAACAGATTTTGAAGGCTATAGTGACTACGTTACTCAACTTTCCACTTAAATCATGCTAAAAGTCACCTGCTAAATGTCACCTACAAGGCTGGGACAGTTAGGATATAAAAGCTCATGTGACAAATATTTCCGTATTGGTGGGGGACTGACTCAAAGCTGTAGGATTTAGCTGTTACAGAGGCTGACTGATAGGCTACTCCTTCTTCTCTGACCCCAGGAAGGGACACTTTCTTAGTAAGAATTGCACTTATGTCTTTGCTAATATTAATGTCTTTGCTAATATTTCTCTCTATTGTTTTTTAATCATAGAATGTTTTGGGTTGGAAGGGACCTCTGGAGGTCGTCTAGTCCAACCCCCCTGCACTGGGCAGGGACATCTCCAACTAGATCAGGTTGCCCAGAGCCCCATCAAGCCTCACCTTGAATGCTTCCAAGGATGGGGCCTCAACCACCTCCCTGGGCAACCTGTTCCAGTGTTCCACCACCCTTGTGGTGAGGAACTTCTTTCTAATGTCCAGTTTAAATCTACTCCTCTCCAATTTAAAACCCCTTCCCCTCGTCCTTTCACTCCAGGCCTTTGCAAACAGGCCCTCTCCAGCCTCCTTGGAAGTTCTGATGCAGCCCAGGATTCAATTGGCCTTCAGGGCTGCCAGCGTGCACTGTTTGCTCATATCCAGCTTCTCATCCACCAGCACCCCCAAGTCCTTTTCTGCAGGGCTGCTCTCCATCATCTCATCCTAGCCTGTATTGATCATGGGGATTGTTCCGACCCAGGTGTAGGACCCTGCACTTGCTCTTGTTGAAGCTCATGCGGTTCACCTGCGCCCACTTTTCCAGCTTGTCCAGGTCCTTCTGGATGACGTCTCGCCCCTCCAACTTATCAACAGCACCCCATAGCATGGTGTCATCTGCTAACTTGCTGATGGTGCACTCAATGCTGCTGTCGATATCATTTATAAAAATATTAAACAGTACATTTTAATGCTATTTTAAAGATTTTTACTTTGCGACTTTGTCAGATGTTTCCCCAGGAGTACAATTATTGGTCCTTGCAGTTACTCAGCTTATCACTGGCAGTCCAGAACCTGTTGCCTGTCACTCCAATAAATTAAACTGATCATTAATTTAACTTGTGTAGACTGTTTCAGAGAGAAAGTCTATATAGGGCACTATTAAGCAGTTTTCTCTAACAAGTTCAGTAAAGGCCTGAAACACTAGAACAGGTAGACTGTCAGGTCAGGGTCTCGCCTGTAAATGTGACAGTAAAATTGGCATCATCGCTAATGGATATGTTGCTGCAGGAGTCCAAGTGTGCACCATCTGCAGCGGGAATAGAATGGGCCCAAAAATTCTGGAAACTTATAGATGAAGTGGTATCATGACAAATGCAATGTAGGAGTGAACAGAAGACCAAAAAGGTAAAAGGATTATTGATGCAATATTGGGGGCCTGCTTATTTTGCCTGCAGAAAGTAGAGAGTAACCATCCCCTGTTGCAAGTGTAGAATATATTATTCTAAAACGCAAAAATGAGATACTAAAAATGTCCTTGGCATTTGAGAAAGAGGCAGTTAATGTGACAGACTATCTGAAAGGTTTCTTTTGCTCATCCTCTTATTCCGCTGCTGCCTTGTCCAATTTCAGTTGTAGTCATCTAGTTGTGCAAGTCAACATTATATAGATGTTGTAAACTAGAATTACAAACAAAAATTCATTCTGACTTGTACGGGGTACCCCATACACTTGTATGGNCCATCCCAGCTAACTGAAGTTTCTTCCTGTCCTTTGGGATCAGCACACGGCAGCACAAAGTGGCAGAAGCATCTGCAGCAGCAGCGACTGCGGCGGTGGTGGTGACGGCAGCTATGGCAGGGGCACAGAGCTGCATGCAGTGGTACAGGACGACAGCAACCCTGACCACCCGTCCACCCTAGCATGACTGGGCACAAATTGAACAGTGCTCCCAGAAGTACGTCACGTGGTGCGACGTGGTGTACGGTATAAAACCACCAGCTTCTGGTGCGCTCTATCTCTTCTTTACCACGAGGTGTGGAGGGAGTCTCCATTTCTCACCCTGCCATCGCCTTTGACAATGACTTCTGCCTTTTTATTAGAAATATGTTGTGTAGTGGTAGCAACAAACTGGATGAACAGTGTGCAGAGACCACCTGCAATAATTTCAGTCATAGCTGTGCTCCTTAAATGAAACACCCTGAACACTCATTCAGAGGTGTTAAAGCATGCAACCACCACACTGAATTCTGCCATTTTTCAGCCTGTTTTCTTTACTGCTTGCACAGTGTGCTCTTCAGTTCTTTTCCTAAACTCTAAGACCTTGAAGTGCTTCCTTAAAAACACTGTTATACTCAAGGTGAGAGAAACAGAAATATCTTTTAAAGAATATGACTGCAGTTATCCATCAGTTGCTGCACTTCTTAACATGAACAGAGAAATTCACGGACAGACAGAGGAAGACTAAATGTGAATGCCATGTGATTAATATGTGAAAGTAAAGATGAGTGACAATCCAGGGAGGATTTTCTCTGATGTAATTGGTAAGGAATTTCTGCCAGATTTTTATTATAATTTAGCTGTTTAACTTAGAGATTCATAAGTTGGCTGTTATTTGTTTCTGAAGTAAATAAAGGTGAGGATAAACATCTGACACAGGTCAATTAATTTATTGATCCATAAAAGACCATAGCCAATTAACAAGATAAAACACATTACCAACAATTCGACTGTTGTGGTTTTGAACCAGTTAAAAAGGAGGCCAGCTCAGCATACCTTTTCAAGCTGCCTTCATATTCTATTTCTTTAAAACATATAGTTTTATAAAATTTAATAAACCTCCATCTGCTTATCTTTAGAGTAAATGTACCAAAAGTATCAACATGTACCAGACACACAGATTATTATTTGAGGTACCCATTTGACAATTTTAAAAATGGAAACATAAAAGCAATGAAAAACCATCAAAGCTAGTGTAAGAACGTCTACATATTTATATAACAGAACAAAAGGTTATATGAAGTTTAATAGGACTCTTGATCTGGGTGTTGGAAGTTCAGAGCTTAATAGGTCACAGAAAGGACCTTTATACACATGTTTTAAAATATCCCCTTGAAAACATGTCAGTGGTTAAAGTAAACCAGGCTATAAAGATGTAGAGTTGGTTAATGGATCTTCTTTTTATTGTTTTTATTACTATTGTTTTATTTTCACATTTATGAATTTATTAATGGAGTTTTTTGACCTTATTTTTTTTTTGTATCTGTGTAATACTACAAATCACACACTTATCTATGACTTCTTAAATTATGTTCATGATAGTTCTGATTTCCAGACAGTGTCCTATCCAACTACGTGTATGTCAAAAACTGTGTAGTGACCTGCAAAAAAAAAATAGTATGTTCTGTTCCTTCTTTCTGAAATTTATAAAGATTCAGTCCTTACATTGTGGCCTTCAATATTGTATACATTGGAGTTGGTAACATTACAGCCCAGTAATGGAGAAAATCAGCAGATATTATTGATGTTTCTTCAAAAAGTAAGAGAAAACACCTCTGGTAGATTTAAGATGTGGTAGATCTCTGAGTGCTTATTAATGTCTTCTCTCAATGGGAGGCAACATCTCTCTCTTCAGAATGATGCCTTATACACTTTGAAAATCATATCTGATGACAGCTCTCTTCAAAACAGAATGCAGTAACATAGTTTTTTTGTTTATTTCTGAGTTACTCTTTCATTCCCATTTTGCTGAACACACGTTTTCACTAATGCCCAACTTTCTCTTCTATCTTATCATTGTTCTAGAAAACTGATGTGTGTCACTACATAAATATGTTAATAATAAGAGGAAGGTCAAGAATGATATTGGTCCATTACTAAATAAAGATGGTGGCCTTACAAATAGTGACATTGACAAAGTAGAGTTATTCAATACCTTCTTTGCTTCTGTCTTTAATAAGGCAGATGGGATATGCAATACCCAGTGTCATGAGACAGAAACTGGAAACATAGAATCTGTCAATGTTATAGTTGACCTTGTACTGGTGCATGATTTGCTCCTCCAGTTAGACCCTTATAAGTCTATGGGGCCTGATGGAATCCTCCCAAGAGTCCTTGAAGAGATGGCTGATGTCCTAGCAGGCCCTCTCTCAATGATTTTTCAGCGCTCTTGGCAATCTGAAGAGGTACCAACAGACTGGAAGCGTGCTAATGTAGTTTCTATTTTCAAGAAGGGTAACAGGAACAACCCCGGTAATTATAGCCCTGTTAGTCTTACTTCTATACCCGGCAAAATTATGGAGACAATCATTCTGGCACCTATAGATAAGCAGCTTTCAGACAACGGGGTTATTAGTCTTAGTCAGCATGGGTTCATAAAAGGAAAGTCTTGTTTGATAAACTTGATTTCCTTTTACAATGAGATTACCTATTTGGTTGATCAAGGGAGACCAGCCTATGTCATCGTCTTGGACCTCAGTAAAGCCTTCGACACTGTCTCCCATAGTGTTCTTTTAGATAAAATGTCAAGCATTAAGCTAGATAAAAAAATCATCAGGTGTGTACACAACTGGCTGAGAGACAGAGCCCAGAGGGTTGTGATGAATGGAGTTACTTTGGGCTGCAGGCAGGTGACGACTGGGGTACCTCAGGGATCCATCTTGGGACCAGTGCTGTTTAATATCTTTATAAATGACTTAGATGTAGGACTTGAAGGATTAGTAAGTAGGTTTGCAGACAATACTAAATTGGGGGATGCTGTGGACTCCACTGGAGGATGTGAGGCTCTCCGGAGAGATTTGGATAGATTGGAGGTCTGGACAGCCACAAATTAAATGAAATTTAACAAGAGTAAGTACTGGATTTTACATTTGGGCAGGGGTAACCCAAAAACCACCTACTTTCTGGGGAATGTTAGTCTGGAGTGCAGCATGGCTGAGAGAGATCTGGGAGTAATAATAGATAGTAAAATGAAGATGAGTCAACAGCGTGCCTCAGCAGCCAAGAGAGCCAACCAGATCCTGGGGTGCATCATGCACTCCATCACTAGCTGAGCGAGAGAAGTGATAGTCCCAGTTTACTCGGCACTGGTGCGGCCTCACCTGGAGTACTGTGTGTGGTTCTGGGCTCCACAATACAGGAAGGACGTGAAGTTGTTGGATAGTGTCCAGTGGAGGGCAACAAATATGGTTAAAGGCTTGGAGGGGAAGACATATGAAGAAAGGCTGAAATCACTTGGCCTGTTCATTCTGGAGAAGAGAAGACTGAGGGGGGATCTCATAGCAGTTTACAACCTCCTCACCAAAGAGGGAGGAGTGGGGGCTAAGCTCTTCTCTTTAGTGGATAGTGACAGGACATGCGGGAATGGTATGAAGGTGTCCCGGAGGAGATTCAGAGTGGATGTTAGAAAAAAGTTTTTCTGCCAGAGGATGGTGGAGCATTGGAATAGGCTCCCCAGGGAGGTGACCATGGCTCCAAATCTTGTGGAGTTTAAGAGACGCTTGGACAATGCCCTTAGTCCCCTTGTGTGATCTTGGGGTTTTTGTCCTGTGCCTAATGGGAGTTGGACTTGATGATCCTTGTGGGTCCCTTCCAACTGGATTGTTCTGTGATTCTATGATTCTATGAAAAGATATCATACGGAAAAAGCTTAATTTGTGTCTGTGAAATAAATTTAAAAAGATAATTTCTCTGATGACTGGATGTTTCTATCATTTGATTAGTAATAGGAAAGGGAGTTTAATGCTTCTAAGTCAGTGATTTTAATTGTGGTTACTTAAGTGGTATATGTTAGACGAAAGTTCATTATTATTTTTGTTATTAATTATATTTTTTGTTGACTTATCAGAAATGATTAAGAGGTATATACGCAATCTAAATTCCATCTTTGGTCCTGTACATAGCTTTTCCTCCAGCTGCCTCTTTCAGATGTTCCCTATCACTGACGCTTAGGTGAAATTTTGACCACTGTAACATAATTCTTTCTAAGGAGACTCCAGGAGTTCAATGCCTAAATGTCACTGAATATCAAAGAGAAGAATGAACTAAATTTAATATTTCATGAGTCCAAAATTTCTGCCTCAAAGAAATTCTGCATTATTTTGGATTAATCACTCAAGTTGTTCATCTACATTGGAAGTAACTGCACTTTCTACTGTTAGATAAAAATTGTGACTTTAAATACATTAACAATATTGAAATATTTAATTATCATTATATGAGTAAACTGAAAATATGTTTTTTTTTAACAAAAAGTTGGATTCTACTAGACAACTTTTATAGAACAAATAGGAGCAAGACTCATTTTGCATAATTTCAGCCACTCAGAATTTGGACACATAAACCAAACTGTTTGTCTGCTGCCTCAGTACTGAGAGAGGCAGATGTCTCCAGAGAATGATCCATCCCATATGCTTTAAGTTTTATTCTTAAGATTAGTGTCTGTATCTCCCTATTAACTACAGAGAAAGCCTATCTGATACAGATATCTTTTAGAATTTTAAAATTAAGAAAGCTCATCCTACCCTGTAATTATTGTTCCATCCCCATAATCTCTTGCACCAAGAATATCTGAGGACTTCAATGAGAAGAAATACTTTCCCTCCAATTTCTGCAACTCTCCAAAAGGTGACTTCTGATATGGTAGGTAAATGGGGAAAATCAGCACTTTCATTTGTTTATTTTCTACAAGTGCAGCTGATAAAAAAGCAGCATATTTCCGAGAAAGAAAATGCAATTTTCTTGAAGCAATAACAGAAAATACAGGACTATCATGCAATATCTGAAAAAATCACACAGAGCATAACTGTGGAATAATGACTGTTTAATCCACATTTAATTTGTGTCACCATTGTATATTGATTATCCATTATCCTCATGCAAATGACATGACTTATCCATTGAAACAGCTGTGCATTGTTTTTAATTTTAAGTGAATTCTTTCAGTGCTCCATGAAAGGTGTCAGATTAACAGCCCCAGGGAGTGAAGTCCTCTGTTTATCCACAGAGCGTATTTGAGTGATAATGATGAACCCACTCAAGCAGCTGCCTCATCTGTTACTTATCTTGAAGGTTTGTAGAACTGCTCATAGGGCCAAAACAAATGAAAACCAAGCAGACTCTGGGCCCAAAGACGGAGAACAATGGTCTTTAAATCAAAGTGTCTTCAGTAATAGCTTGTTTCTATGAACTTAGGGGCTCCTGTGTGAAACTGGCTAAATGGAGGTGTGAAGCAGCAATCTTGAAATGGGTGTAAGATGTAGCCGTATTTTGAATATTACTTGCAGTTCTCACAGCTTCTAAATAGGTGATATATCAGAGCCACAAAAAAAAAAAAGGCAGGAAAAGGTGACAAAAATAATCCGTGTTTGCAGACAGATGTTATACAGGAAAAGATTCAACAGTCAAACTCTGAAGCTTTGGAATACGATGACAGTGTCAGGTTTCTCACAAAAGCCCATAAAGTCCTGTGAAAATGGAAAATGGAAACGTAAAACTGTATCATTAGTCTTTAAAATACAGAAATGGAGGGGGTTCAAGGATTCTTGGAGAAAAAAGAAAAGGACATTTTCATGCAACACACAATTAAACTGGATTTCTCATCACCACTCCATGCTTTTGAGGCTCCAAGTAGAGTAAAAATGGCAGTAGACAAATCCAGAAAGAACTGGTCCATGGCAAGCTGTTAAACACTGTGCAATGGATGTTAGTTTCAGTTCAGGAAGTGCTAACTTCACTAACCGCCAGGAGCTGGGGGAATTTATCAGTGAGAAACCACTCTATAGTTGTTTTGCCTGTCTTATTCTTTCTCTAAATGTCTTTCACTGTTCAATTTTGGAATAAGGATCCTGCTCTAGAGGATCCTGCTATAGAGAACCTTTGATCTCAGAAATCACTGACTCATTTTGGTGAAGACTCTTTTTTATCCTGGTAGGAAATAATGCAATAGAGTCTCCTTTTCAGGCAATGAAAGCAGCAACAGACGGGTATAAGCTGTCTCCATAACTCTGTATATAATCAGCAGAATTCCTGATGTGTTTCCAAGGCATCAGAAGCAACAAAATTCCAGGTGGAATGCCTGAAGTAACCCTTGATATTTCCTCCTGTTCTGTATCCTAGATACCTCATGATCTTTTAAATTATAAATTCAATTTTCCAGCCCCATACAATCCCTATCTTAGGAACTGATTTTCTGTCCTTATTAAGAGGCTTTCTTGGGAGTGTTTAAAAAAAAAAAAAAAAAAGAGGATAAAAGGACATTAATATTAGAGATTGGATAGTCATGCATTCTGCTGTGTTTGAGTCACTGACAACCTAGTCACAGTTCAGGTTTAAATATATGAATTATATTCCAGGATTAATATACTATACTGTAGAATTCTGGAATATGTATCTATACTGTATCATCCCACTACAGAAGAGTATTTCCTATTCCTGTCAGGAACTCTCTTTTATGTGGAAAAACAGAGCAGGCAATTTTAACTGCAAGCAAAGCAAGTAAGTGAGAAAGACAGCAGATTGATACAGGTAACAAACTCATGGCCTTGAACAAGACAAACAGAGAAAGAGATAAAGAATTTTCTTTTACTGACTTAGTGACCTATGTCAGGGAGTGAGACCTGGTCCTTGGCCAGGTAAGGTGGACTAGCTCATGTTTTCACTGTCTCTGGAAACTGTGCCGACTTTTTTGTTTGTGTTTTGGTTTATGTTTTTTGTTTATTTGTTTGGTTGGTTTTGGGTTTTTGTCTAGACAGCACAGCTAGATGCTTCACTCTTCACAGAAAGTTTGAAACAAATTCTTAGTGTATGCACGGAGCAGAAGTCCTGCAGTGATACATGGATCAAAGTGTAGGTGTCCCTTTCAGATTCACTATATGTTGTGGATGTGGGGGAGGGAAAGATGTGAGAAAGGGGACTTACGATTACCTTCTCTGCCCTTCATTTACCTTCCTTTTCATCAAAAGTACTGCAGTGTCATGTGCAAGCAGGAAATAGAGGCTAACCACTGTAGAGTGGGACTGGAAATGAAAAAAGCACAGCTAAGAGAGATACGTGTGTGTCTGGGAAGCTGACTAAGTCTTGTTGCCTTAGATGCCTGAGGAATGTCCTTTTGGAAGAGGAAAAAAAAAAAAAAAGAAGACAAAAAATGAAAGGTCTTAATTTCCCCATGGAGAATGAGGACTCTGTCCATCCCTTTCTCTCAATTGGTCTCTACGTTCACGAGGTGGGAAATGAAGAACATCATTCTTCTCTCTCTATCTTCCTCCAGTCAGGCACAGTCTGAAAATCACTTGGGGTCTGCTGTGGCCCCTGGTGCGATAACTGTGCCGACAGCAGAGGGAGCATTAAACTCACTGCCCATGGTAAAGTGTGGGGAGTGATACCTATATTCCCATAATCCTTGTATGGATAGGATGAGCTCATTAGCCTTCTGGCAGTCATCCTAGGAGAGGGACAACTCTGAATCCAAACCCAGGCAGATGGAGTTGGTTTAGCCCTGTACGGCCTTCCATCTAAGAGAAGGACACTCTAATAAAACCTGCGTCCTAACAGAATCACAGAATCACCAAGACTGGAAAAGACCCCAGGATCATCAAGTCCAGCCTATGACCCAATACACCACAACATCTAAACCA
>VWZO01012136.1:1656-21565 GCA_013396975.1 Bucco capensis
CCCCTAACGTTCTGGGATTCTGTGATACCTTCTGCCTCAACAAGGCCTTGGTGCTTACAGATCATGTATTGGCTCCTCACTCCCTGGTTAAATCCATCATGAAACACAGCAAAAGGAATACAGTAGCTGTGTTTGACACAGAAGTGGACAGAGATTAGTTCCCTCAATATGTAGAATAGCTTCAGTGTGAAGCTTCAAGCTATTTGTTCTGGCTCTAGAAGGAATATATAACTTTGTTACAGTGAACTCTTACCCATTAAAGAGATTATCTCAGGACTTGCATTTGACCAAGTAATCATGAAGTACATCTTGTTCTACCTTAGTATCTGTTAGGCTATCAAAGGTAATGAGAAGGAATGTAAATTTAGAAAGAAATCCCATGTACAAAGTCTGGATGGGATGCCTCCTGTTGGTTTTGAGTTGGTAATTTAGTTGCTTGTACAGTTAGTTGTTTGGACATCATGCTTGTATTTGATTCTGGAGTAGCATCACAGATCATTTTAAAGGGTCCAAAAGGTAATTTTGGCAGTTTTACATAGCCCATTTGGAAGCAGTCAGTGATTTTACAAGTAGTACTAATTTTTGCACTAGTCTGAAAGAGTGGGCTGGCAGGACAGTCTTTCTCAGCTATTGAAAACAAGGTAAAACTGTTGTTGTTTCTTCTGGATTCATCCATGTGGTAACTTGCTTTTTAATGCATTTCAATCAGTGTTTAAAAGGCAGGTTTGGCACTTGGTACACAAAATGTTATTCCTTTCGTTTTGGATTTGATATTTTGATATAGCTATTTTGTTGGCTTGCTTTTTAAAATCATTATTATTATTTTGATACACAAAATATTGTTCCTTCATCACTGTAGTAACTTTTCATGAAGTTGCTACATGGAAACTGACAACTTTTGTGTTTGGTTTATGGAATGAATGAAGTGGGGAGAGAGGTTTTCAGGGACCCTGTGTGTGTGCTTGCACTATGTAACTTGTGTGGGGGCAGATGGGGAGTATGAGGGGAGAGCACAGCTGCTAGACCCCATATTCATATTTGACAGCTGTGAAATTAAGCCATGTCACACAAGTTTGACAGGTAAGCAAATGCTATGCCATCAAACTGTGATGCTGCTACATTTGGAACCCACAGAAACCAGCTGAGAGTTAGATTAATGCAAAGGAAAAGATCTGTTATTTCATGCTTTGAGAGGGATTCCAGTGATTACTGAGAGATAAATAATCCTGTTAGAATGAGGTAAAATCCTGCCTAAGCAGAGATAAATCAAGTTCAGGGTTATCAGCGTGACACTTTGCTGACCATGAAATTCAGCCCAGCTGTTTCAACAGACAGGCAGGCCTGTGTTCCTCTGCTGGACTAGTTGGTGCAAAGAAAGGCTCCCATCATTTTTTCTGTTGTTTACCTTGCTTAACACAAAGTTATTTTGATTTAAGGCCTCTAATGTGCATTGTGCTAATGATGTATCTGTTTCAGTTTGCAGCTCATCTAGTGAAAAACAAGTACCCAAGGGTCTGCATCTTAGATGGAGGAATCAACAAAATCAAGCCAACTGGTCTCCTTACTGTCCCTTCACCCCAAATTTAGGTGACTGTAAACATTCAGGACAATCTATTGAATAGGGAAGTCTTTCTGGACAACATGGATATCCTGAACCCAAAGGGCATTATGGTATCTTCACTATAGAAGCTATCCTGATGATCAGTGTCTTATCCTGCAGATCCTAGAGCACAGGAGCTTTGCAGTGTTTTCTTTAATACAGAGCTTCAGTTGAAACAGGTAAAAAACTGTGAAGCTTCAAGCTTTCTAAGAAACTTCATTCAGCATTGATGTAGTGCACAAGTGGTTGAGCAAGTCTGAACCCAAGAAGAGTAATTCAGCTGGCATTTGGTATCTTATCAATATTTCTGCAGACCAAAATAAACTGGCACTTGATGTCTCTAAGTTGCACTTACATAGATTATTTTACTGTGAATATGGGAAGTAACAAGCTGAAACTGTACCCTGTGTGTATCCTGTGAAAAACTCTGTTCTCTACTATTTGAAAGAATAATTTCTATATCTTGTGACCTACTTTCTTTTTGAGAAACCATTTTTTTCATCTGGATTGGAAATAAAGATGTACCCCAGACTGGAAGTCAGTGTAAGAGCTGCTGCTGTGTCAATGTGAGCTGTATGGAAGTGGAGAAGGCCTATTCCTCTGTGGAGAATTTCACATTCTAGTTCTGTAAACACAGCAAGTACCTTGACCAGGAAGGTAGGCTTTTGACAGTACTGTGTCTTCTGACTGTAGATCAGTTATTACACAGATACTAAAAATTTTCCATTTTAGAAGCTCATGCCTTAAAAAGAAACAATGCCATTTTCATTTTCCTGTGAAGGTATTCTAGACTAATCACTCCTGTATGAACTGGAGGTGCAGAGTTTTCTTTGGTTCTCTTTCAACTAGTCGTGTCAGGTTTGGGTTTGTTTGGTTTTTTTAAGGCCTGTTTCTTAAACATGAACTTTTCAGAACTGAGAGATGGAGACAGCAAACCTTTTTCTGAACTAAACTGGCTTCAAGTGCAGTAGGTGAGTGAAAGAAGCTTTCCACAGAGGGCATAAGGGGACTCTGCACTAGAGAGGTGGAAATTACTTTGCAGTAAGAAGCCAAAAGTATTGAAAGCACCAACACAAACAGGAATTGGCATCCCTTTGTTGCCAGGAAGCTAAAAATAAATTTGATTCAGATAAATACCACCTTTCAGGGGATGGGAAAAAGCCCCCACCTTCATTTCTTCCATCAAAAGCCCAGGTTACCTTTGCTAGCATGTCAAGTCCATTACTCTAAAAATAATGTAGGGGAGGAAAAGACTAGGGAATGAAAAGACTCAAGCTTCAAGAATGTTACTTGAAAATAGACCTTTAATCTGGGAAAACCAGTAGTGATACTGTAAGACTGACAATATGGCTCTGAAATGAAATAGGAATTTAGAAGAATTTCTTTCAGAAGACAAGAAACTTGGCGATTTCTTTCTACATTTTTAAAGTTTAGAGAACATTGCTGTGACATAAGGATTAATCATCACTGAAGTGTGAGGATTAAAATGTGTTTTGTAAAATGAACCAGATAACTCCAAAGATTTGTTCACCTTGTTACAGTCCCAGATTGTGAATTTGACATGATGCTTTTCTTTAGAGCATCAGCTGGGGCATGGCAGTTTACATGATACAAGCTCACTCCTAGGCTCACAGGGATGTGCTCTGGATATGGTTATTGTACACCTTATTTTTGAGGATTTTAGATCATGAGCAGTTTTTAGTTTGACAAAGTTGCAGCAGCTAACTTCATGTTGTTTTTCTTCCATTACCACAGATTTCCAGAGCAGTTGTGAGAGGAGAGAGGGGGAATCAGTGAGTAAGCTGGGAGCAGTCTCTATAAATCACAGGCAAAGTGATCACTTTTTTGTGGGTTTTATTTTAGTGGTTGTGGTGGGGTTTGGGTTTTGTTATTTTGGGAGGTTTGTTTGAACTGAAACCATGGAAGAGGAGACCTTGTGGAAGGCATTGAAAGAGGAAAGCTTTGTTCTTCCTTTTATACAGGGTAAAATCTTCTGGTAATCTTTAGAAGCTTGTCTCTAGCCCTGTGTGCTGTCTCCAGGGAGATTTAGTCTTGCCACATCTGTAGATTTGAGAATCCTATTGGGAAAGTATGTGGAAAGAATGTGGGGAAAGAAAAGCACCTTTTAGCTCCATGTATCTCAGCTGTGATTTGTCTAAGGAATTGAATTACAACATAATGATAGATATATAGATATATATGAGTTTTCTTTTTGCTAAGGTCAGCATAATATCCTGAAGCTTTCAAGAAATTTTTTGACTTTAAAAATTCAAGATGTCTGTCAGAGTGACTAAGGGATCAGAAACGAAATGTAGGGACAGATAATGATGTTGTTCTCCTAGCAGAAGGTGTCTACAACAATCTCTGGTGAGGTTCGTGGTGCTCAGCTGACTTTAAAAATGACCTGGAAATGGAGATATTCCTAAGCTTCCTGATACTACAGAATCATCCACCATGATCAAAGTTTTGTCTGGCTGCATGGTGAATGAGAAAGATGTTATGATACCCAATGTCAAAGAGACTCACTATGAAAGGGTACATGTGGGACCCTGGAGAACACAGCTTTAACCATATTCAATGACTTTGTCGACAGAGAAGACATCATTGCAAATGCCTAACAGCAGCCAGAAAGCCACAGAGGACATTGGTGATGGTAGGGAAGGAAATGAACAAAACAGGTTATGCCATCAGAGAATTAACTCACATGTCACATTATGAACACAGCACAGCTGTGCTATAATGCAGAAAAGAGAAGATACACAGGTTTAGAATGGACACAAAGCAAGAGTCAGAATAAGATTGAAGTTAGTTGTGTTAGCTCTTTAGTTTGGAAAAAGAGGCAAACAAAATAAAAGATCCCACCTTTTTCTGAAAGTACATCCTTAAAAAGTGGAATCTGGCACCAGAAGAAGCCAACAGCTTATAAAAATACTCCTAAAGAAAGATTAGCTAGCTTTGTGAAAGACCTCTATCTCTGACTATTAACTACAGTGGTTGAGAAGCAATGTACAACTTGGGAAGGTCCTGGTCTGCTACTGAGGCTGGGGAAACACCACAGAGAAAGATTTCACCCAGTTCCTTGCACTCCCTTTTCAAGCATTTCCCCTTTTTTAAGGGGATGTTGGGCTATAGCAAATACAGTAGTTCAGCTGATGTTATATATTTAATTCCAGCTTGATATTTTCTTCTCCTTTGTATCATCATCATCGTGGCTAGGCTTCGTGAACGAAGATCCGGGGAGGGCTCTACCCACCTGTATTACAGGTATGCTGCTGGCTGCAAAGGCCAATGCGGGACAGACAAGAGTGGTTGCAAAAGGCACAGCACAAGGACTCCTCAGGAGGTAGAAGCTGCAAGACACGATTCTTTCTGCGCTGTCTTTTCTCCTCCAGAGTGATCCTGTATGCCTGCTCCAAACCATCAGCTGCATTCAAACTAGTGTGTGTGCAGAGCTGCTGAGTGGAGGCCAGAGGAGAGCAGTTCAGGGGAGCAATGTGGCCAAGGCTGAGCTGTTGTTTCAGGGAGTCCTTGCATCTCCTCTTCGGGGCTCCTCTCTTGCCACAGCCAGGGGCAAGTTGCCCANTAAGATTGATGGAGAGATAGACACTAGGCTAGCAAAGGCATAGAGTGCTTTGGGAAAACTCTATCCAAGAGTCTGGTGAAATAAACACTTGAAGAAAAGTACAAAGATCAGTGTTTACACTCTCCTTTGTATAGGTTCTCAGAAAAGGACTGTAAGCACAAAAAATAGAATGCCTTTGAGAAAACAGGATTTAGTGTGTCTTGATAAGAAGAGTAGGAAGTATTCTCTATTTCCTACAGAGATTTTCATTCTTAGAGAAGCCACCTCATGTTTTGAGTGAAAAATATCCAGTGTTCAATGGTTTCAGCAATTCATTTTTGATAGATACAATTGCTTTTAGTATTTAAATTTTGGCTAACTATAGATTTCAGCTATAAAGCAGTTCAGTCTTTGCCTTCAGTTTAGCTGACTAAGATTCAGAGCCTTTCTATTCCATTTGTGCATGGATATGTTTTTGACAGAAGGCTTAAAAGTTGCTATTAAGTAAAAGTTTACATTATCAAGTAACATTTACAAGTATTTTCCAGGAGAAGTCCTGAGAGGGGATGTGTCTAAAAGCAGGAGATGCCAAGAACTGCCAAACAGTATTGAATTCTTTTCCCATGTAAATAGAACTACCTGGAAAGCTCTGGAGCCAACAGCTGGTTATGGTTGCCAGTTCCTGGGCTACCTACACTTAGGTCTCCCAGGTTAACAAGAGGAAATGGCTTCAAGTTGCACCAGGGTAAGTTTAGATTGGATGTTAGGAAAAATTTCTTCACTGGAAGGGTTAAGTCTTGGCCCAGGCTGCCCAGGGAGGTGATGGAGTGACTGTCCCTGGAGGGGTTTAAGAAATGTATAGATGTTCTGCTTAAGGACATGGTTTAGTGGCATGTTGGTGATAGGTAGATGGTTGGACTTGATGATCTTAGATGTCTCTTTCAACCTTAATAATTCTGTGATTGTGTAATTTAGGTACCTCTGTGGTGGAGCAAGCAGTTGTCAGGTTTTGTAGAGCTCTTTAAAGATTTCTGGAGGCCAGGTTTTCTGAACATGTACATTTCTAGCTGTACCATTGTGATTCTCTGTTCTAGACTGCAACTGGATACCACAAAGATCTAATAGATGAAAAAAAAATTAATCTTCCATACTGATTCTTTTTTTTTTTTTTTCTCCTACTGGCAGAAAGATGTCCTAACTAAATATTTCCCACTCTATGGCCTGGAAAATGCAGCCTCTCCCACTCTGTTTTTTCCTACCGTTTGGAAAACATCCTGAATCTGTCCCAGCCACCTGGGCCTACAGCTTCCTGCCAGGACAGCCACATCCCCCATGGGGCATCCATGTGGGCATCTGAGGAGAAGAGAGTGAAGGAGTTAAACTCTCTTCTGGGAGTCTCAGACCTGTTGATCATTGCAGACTGAAACAATTGCATCTCTAGACAAGACGTAGTCCTTTGAGATTTTTCTTACAGTTTACTGGTTGGGTTTGGGGGTTATTTTTGTACTAATGGATATTGGTCCTATTTGGTGCACTTTGTTGAAAAAAGGTTAAGTCCTTATCCTCATTAACTTTCCTTCCTGGACCTATCTTGTTTCCTGTTGTCATCCTGGTTTCTCTAAGTCTAGGTCATCTGCAACTATGGTATCTTCCCAGTTTAGGATGGGAACAACTCACCTAATGTAGCAGAAAGGAGGGAAGTTGTGTTTACTTCACTTTAGCTTTCCTTAATCTGTTTCATTTCAGATGTTTCTGGTTTGTTGTATTATTTTAATTTAGTATGAGTTTTCCCTTTTGATTTTTATTCTAGCAGAGTATTTGATAGGCAGTCTGTTCTGATATTTCTGAGGTAGAAACAGTAACCATAGCAGCTTGGCAGAGACAGGATCTATTCTTTCACTTAGGTCATTTATAAGCTCTAGAAGGATGAAGGGCTAAATATTTTGTTAGAGTGGTAAGGGGTTAAATTTCAATACCATCCTTTCCTTGGTTCTTTTTCTAGGCTTTAATCCATCCTTAGCCTAACTGAAAAGACTCCTACACTTCCATTTGTTGCCATCTCTCTGTGCCTTTGTGTAGCCAGAATCTGCATAGATACAATGCAGTGGTACAGTGTTGTTTATGTGTCTGCTAAGGCACATGGAGGAGAGGGAGGTGATCAGAGACAGTCAGCATGGCTTCACTAAGGGCACATCCTGTCTGACAAACCTAGTGGCTTTCTACGATACTGTGACTAGCTCAGTGGACAAGGGACAAGCTGTGCATGTGATCTATCTGGACTTGTGCAAGGCCTTTGACACAGTCCCCACGACATTCTATTGGCTAAGTTAGAGAGCTATGGATTGGATGGGTGGACTGTTCAGGGGATAAGGAACTGGCTGGCTGGTCACATCCAGAGGGGAGTGGTCAATGGCTTGATGTCCAACTGGAGATCAGTGGCAAGTGGTGTCCCTCAGGGCTCTGTGCTGGGGCCTGGACTGTTTAATATTTGTATAAAGGCTCTGGCCAGCAGCATTGAGTGCACCAGCAGCAAGTGTGCAGATGACACCAAGCTCTGGGGTGCTGGGGATAAGTTGGAGGGGCAGGATGTCATCCAGAAGGACCTGGACAAGCTGGAGAGGTGGGCCCAGGGGAACCTCAGGAGCTTCAACAAGACCAAGTGCAGGGTCCTGCACCTGGGTCAGAACAATCCCCACTATCAATCCAGGCTAGGGGATGAGATGATGGAGAGCAGCCCTGCAGAAAAGGCCTTGGGGTGCTGGTGGCTGAGAAGCTGGCCATGAGCAAACAGTGCACGCTGGCAGCCCAGAAGCACAATGGCATCCTGGGCTGCAGCAAGAGAAGCGTGGCCAGCAGAGCCAGAGAGGTGATTCTGCCACTGCACTCTGCTCTGCTCACACCTCCTCTGCAATACTGGGTCCAGTTCTGGAGCCCTCAACACAGAAAGGACATGGAGCTGATGGAGCAGGTGCAGAGGAGGCCACGAGAATGCTCAGGGGCTGGAACACCTCTGCTCTGAGGACAGGCTGAGGGAGCTGGGATTGTTCAGCCTGGACAAGAGAAGGCTTCAGGGGACCTACTAGTGACCTTCCAGGACCTAAAGGGAACTTCCAAGCAGGCTGCAGAGGGCCTGTTTGCAAAGGCCTGCAGTGAAAGGACAAGGGGCAATGGTTTTAAATTGGAGAAGAGTAGATTTAAACTGGATATTAGAAAGAAGTTCCTCCCCACGAGGGTGGTGGAACACTGGCCCAGGTTGCCCAGGGAGGTGGTTGAGTTCCCATCCCTGGAGGCATTCCAGGTGAGGCTTGCCAGGGCTCTGGGCAAGCTGATGTAGCTGGGGATGTCCCTGGCCACTGCAGGGGGGTTGGACTAGATGAGCTCCAGAGGTCCCTTCCAACCCAAACCATTCTATGAGTCTGTGACTTTTGGCTATGTGACTTCCCTTGCTGTTCTAGCCAGCTAAGGAAGATGTTTATTGGAGTAGATCTTAGCTGGATTTTGGAGCTGCATCACGCAACTACTCAAAAAATCCCAAACAAACAAAACCACACAACCAACCCAAAATCACATTAGCTCTTCAGCAGCTGCATCATTCATGTTGTTATTCAGAGAGGTACTCGGAAAGCATGTTACTTTTGTGGCCTTAAACATAGTCATTGTTCCTATTTGCAGGTGTGAATTTTGTCCAGAATAGTCAACCTGGAGTTTGAATTTACATTTTCAGTTTGAGTAGCTTATTAAACTTCTACAGTTAAGATAAAAAGTAGCTCTATCTTTATTTAGCTCTTCTGATGTTCAGATTGAGTTACTAGGAGGTCTGGGAATTGTGTGGGAATGAGTATGGCCTTTTAATCTCCCATTTCCAGTTATCTTTTCTTTGCTGATGAGTCAGACTGGCCTCTCCCACTGTTATATTAGAAACTTGACTGTCATCAGTCTTATCTTGCTATTTTTAATTGCTTCTCTTGGGCCCAACTTGCAAACATTGCTTGAAAGAATTATTTTTCCTTCCAGAAGAAACTTTCTTTCCAGGGCAAGTAGTGAAATTTGATCTATGCTGACTGAGCTAACATCAGCTTTGTATATTTGACTAGCACAACTGCAGGTTTTCCTTTTCCTTTGAATCCCAAGCTATAATGCCAGCACAGTACTTTTTTTTCTAGAGAGCTGATGCTAGAAAGTGCATTCTATTTCAGAAATAATGTTTCATTTGTCTTTCAAGTGACCATGGTGCTTCAAGTTTGGTGCTGGTGGTTCCTTTTAAATAGTAACACCAAAATACCTGGTGGATTCTATGATAACAGAGTCTGCATTCGATCAGTTTAGCTTGACAAATTCATTTCCTGCTACCATAAGCATTATGGGTGAACATAATTGAGCATTGCAGTGTGGCAGCCTGAGCATCACAACATAAACCAGGGTTACATAGAGAAACTGGTGCAAAAAAAATTGCATCAGTGAAGTATTATTGCTACAGAAACAATTTGTGTTCCTTATAAAGCTCTTCCCAAAATATATTTCACCCTGATGTAAATCCATGTTCAGATTAAGCTCTGCTAGTAGTCTTGCATATAATGGTAGAGTGAATTCAGTGCATACACTGGTGGAGTTCACCTATTTACTTCCTCAGTGATGTCTTCATGTGCTTTAGGAGCTATATGCTATACTGTAGAGACATTAAATGAGTTTCCAGACAGAGTAATCTGTGTGAAAGAACAGATACAGTAGAACTACTCAGAGGTCAGTGGAGTATATTCAGTGGGAACAATCCAGGGAAAAGCTGTAAGAAATATTTCCTAACTGAAGTAGTATTGAATTTATCTCTTTGTCTGTCCAAGGTTATCTGGCATTACATCATTGGAGAGAGTCATAGCTTCTGGTGATATCAGCTCTTTCCAGCTGATCTGGCCAAAGGAGTAAAAGTCCTGTGAGTACAGAACAAGTACATGGAGTAATTGGGGGGATTTTAAGAGATCCACTGATCATGGCAGTGGCTTGAGTTAGTGTCTTACTTGCTACAAACTTCTGACATGTCTTGCATAATCAGGGTGGCTCAGTTCCCCTCACTAAAAGGAGGCTAATAACCCTTCCTAATCTTACTCACAATAGATAAAAGTAGTACAGAGAGTACTGTGACAAAATGTATGAGGACAGTGCAGACACTGAAGACTAAATATTTCTTTCCTAGGCACAAGGTATTTCCTTGGTAAGCCAAAGAGAGATGACAGCATGAGTTCTCCATCACTGAGTTTGCCAATGCTTTCACCAGTAAGTACTGTTAATGAATGAATTTCAGCATTCCCACAAACACTTCACAGCAGCTGTCACAAATATAGTATTAGTGCTGAAGAAGCCCTTTTTTGCCCTGCTGTGGCTGTTAAGGCATTAAAACTCTGCCTGCCTCACCAGTAGTAAAACACTGGACTCTTTCACTAACAGTTTTATCACAGCATCTCAGCAGGGAAATCCAGCCACTGAGGCTTGCATGGAGGGATAGCAGGGGAGTCTAATCTCACTGACATGTTTACATGGGCAACTCAAACAGCACAAGCTAGGAAATGTCAAGCATGTTGGATGGATCTTTCTCTTCCTATCCCATCCACCTTTCCTCTTGCTCTATATTAAAAGGACTTGATAAGGAACAAAGCATTTGTGTTAACAGAGAGTTTAGACCAGAATTTTGGAAATGTGCTGTTTAGCTATTGCTAGTAGTCTCTTTTTTTTTTTTTAACTAAAATAGCATGTAATATCCTGCTGTTTGTTATCCACAGTTTCAGACTGTCAGTGTTCTTATACAAATGGAATACATTCATCCTCTGGGTATTCCTGACATGTTCTAACAGCTGTTGAAAGACAGCTTTTTAGCCCTAATCTTTTCACTTGACTCTCACAGCAAGCTGACTCAAAACAAGTCAGAGCTGTACCTTTTTTTTCCAGTCACCTCCATAGAGAGATCTTGATTTTGTTTGGGAGGTTAGTGTGTAGTTCTGACACCAGTGAGCACCAGAGTAGCACAGTTTACCTTCTGCTGTGTAATTGTAATTAATACTCTCAAAGTATTGTACAAACCAGGAGTTTCAGAAACCTACTTCTAATGAGCACACAACATTCAGCTCCCACAAAAGGGTTGACTTTCTAGCTGTTATGTTAATTGATTTCCTTTGCCTTGGTTCAGTTCCTACCCTAAATGCAAATTTTCTCAAACCCTTTGAAACCTGAATGAGCTGATACCTCACGTTTTAGATCTTTCAAGTATAACTCTTTTATCAAGCAATGTTACTTCTCCAGCCTCAAAGAAATAGATGACATCAGATGTAGAATGATGTCCTCAAGAAAGGAACTTAGTGGCTCTCTTGAGTATTCCATGTCCTCAGTGCAGAACCAGTTCAGAGCTCTCTGATGGCATCTCTTCAGCAACTAGGACACTCCTACCTCAGGGCTAGAAAGAAAAAAGAAAAAAGAAAGCCTGGGCCAGTGCTCCATCACCCTTACTGGAAACAAGTTTCTCCTCAGCTTAAGACTAAACCTGCTGTGCTCCAACTTGCTCCCATTGCCTCTTGTCCTACCATTGGATGCCATGGAGCAGAGCCTGGCTCTCTCCTCCTCACACTCACCCTTCACAGATTTCTAAGCATTGCTGAGGTCTCCTCTCAGTCTCCTCTTGTCCAGGCTGAAGAGACCCAGCTCTCTCAGCCTGTCCTCCTAGGGCACGTGCTCCACTCCTTTCAGGATCTTGCTGGCCCTGGGCTGGTCCTTTGGCCATTTCATGCAGAGGGGAATTTTGCAGCTCTTCTTGAAGGAGAAAGCAGCAAAATGGGCAGAGTTGGAACCCAGTGCTGTTGCAATAGATCTGAGCTCAGCTGTTCTGAATATCCTCACTCCTTTTGAAATGCTTGCTACTATACATGCAAATAAATATGTGCCCTAGGTTTGTTCTTTGTATCCTGTAGGTAATCAGTATTTGTTCAGCCTTCTTTGCTCTCTTTCATCCTGGCTGTCAGCAGGTTTACTGTGTGCTTTACAAGCCTTCCCTCCCCCCATGATTTCATTCAGCTTTTCACAGGCCCTTACCTTTTGCTCCCCTTCCCTATCAGAAACATGTGATGCTTGGTTTTTTTAATGCACTTACTGTGTCTTCTGGTCCTGGAAACTGCTTCTTCCTTATTAGCAGATGCCCAAAGACACTGACATGAGCATCTTGGTAATGCCTAGGTAATTAAACTGTTGGACTGATTTAAGTTCTGAATTGCCAATGGTGATATGAGGATGATGAAAAACTTCCTGAGGTGCAGGTTGATAGAAAACTTCTGTTTTCTTTAAGCTAACTTCCAGCCCAAAAAGCTGAGCAGTGGCTGCAAAGCAGGACGTTAAACACTGCAGAGCTCCTTCTGTCTGGGCAACAAGGGCAGAGTCAGCAGCATTAAGCTGGACACTAAAGTTGTGCAGTAAACCATCACAGTAGCAAGTAATCTAAACATATGGGTATTAACCATTTATTATGCTGAGCTTGAAGGTGTCCTGTGTTTCTGGTGAAGGTCAAAAGAAAAAAGGAACCTCAGCCTTCCTTTACTTCCCCCTTTATTCAGGCTGCTTTTGTTTTTGCTTCATCTCTTCACTGTGATACCCCTCTAGATGAATCCTCTTAAGCTTGCAGTAGGATAAACCTTGTGTGCTCAGCAAACTTGTTTGTTCATGTGTACAACATCTTGATAGACTATGCCAGCATTGGACTCTTGCAGCTTTGTGCAGAAACATATCAGACTTCCATCTGGGCTAGCAGGTATGAACCAGGTTAAATAAAGGTTATTTCATACAACAGAAACTGCTGCTTGTAGCATGTAGAAGTGTTCAGCTACTTACACAAAGCACTTGCAAAACTCTGAACTCTTTAAGTGTCTTAAATGGGACTCGAGTTCCTGTAACTCTGACCAATACATTCACTGCTGGACTTGAGCTTGGAAAATTTGTTCTCATAAGGCTTTACATAGTCTGTAAATGATTTCAGTGGGAAATCCTGGCAGAGCCATCCCTCTGGTGTTAATTGTTAATCTCTTGTGCAGACCACCCAGTCTGCCTGTGAAATAGAGAACTTCATTGCTGAGATCTGACCTTACTGATTTAATTCAGTTTTCTTCTGCATCTGTTTTCTTCGTGAAATCTTAGGCTGTGACTACAAAATCCTCTTAAAGTCTCTGTTGACTCTGTTTCAGATTTCATTTTCAGGAGAGTGCTGTTTAATTATAAACCTCAGGAAGCTGAAGTATTAGCAAGCAATGAGGGTTGTTGCCCTGCACTGTTCTATTTATTCACCAAAATGCAAATGATCAGAGACACTGTCAGGCTGAACATAATGTCATGACTCCTAGTTTTAGCTTAGGCATAGGCTTAAATACCTTAAATACTTTAGTCTAATCTGGCTAGATTAGAGGTGAGGCCTCCCCAAAGCTGAGCAAAGGGGCAGGATCACCTCCCTGCTCCTGCTGCCAACACTGTTCCTGCTCCAGGNGACATTGCACTCAGGAGCAGTTACTGTCAGAGAGAGGAGGAGCCTTTTCTTGGCTGTAGCTGTTGAGTTGCAGCCTATAATTAGGTAATGTTTTGTTTCAGGGGCCTTGCTGTATGGGAGGTACTTGCTTGTGCAGAGGCTGCCTTTACTCATGGATTTAGCAATGGCACATCCTCCAAGGAGAAAAATGATCTCATTAACTCTTGACAAGGAGCTGGGGTGCAGCCAGAAAGCTCCACATGTGCACAGCATGGTCTTCATCACACAATACAATTTGTAATTGCTGATTTCTTTTTGGCTGGTGTTGAAAGCCTGCCTGTCAGCCTCTACCTGGAGTGCAAAACAGTAAGTCATCATCCTCCCCCTCCTGCAGGCTAGCTCAATGTGAGCTTCACAGAAGAGGCAAGCAAGTCTTAGTGAGAGAGACAGAGAGGCTCATAACTTTTGCTCATATACAGCTCTCCCAAACTATAAATTAAATTCCTGAAGAGTCATGTATGAATATATATTACATGCACATGTAGTTAATGCATTTCAGAAGTGGTTTTTCCTTCTTTTATACTTTTAAAGTCATGTTTGAGTGACTGGGGGTATTTTTCTTTGTTTGTGTTTTTTAATGATAACCATGAGGCTTGGGAAACCCTGGGATTTCTCATACATAGCTACAACCAGTATAGAGTTGGTTTTCTCTTGCAGTCAAGCAGTAACAATTATCCCAGCACATTCTGGAATATTTAGAAGAAAACAGTCTTTGGACCAAAAGGCATTTTTTATTATAGCTTTTAAAAGTGAAGTATTAAGGAAGTTGAAATTATGTTACTGTGCTCAAGGTGATTAAAAGTTTAGAAAGCTCATGTCAGTGAAAACAAATGAGAGATAATGAGTATAATAGATATTCTAGCCAGATTTGTCAATCAGTCAGAATCTTGAGACTTGGAAAAGAATTCTCATTCACCAAGAGCTCAGCCTCTGACCCTGGTTCCTTCTCAGGCCTGTCCTGCATGCTCCCAGTTTTCTCCTCATGTATGAACATAGGATGTCTTTTCCTCCTTTGCCTTGCTTCCCAGGTGCACATATGCTCCTGAAAGCAGAGATGGTGTTTTTAGGAAGTCTGCATAGGATATGATGTTTTCTGTTATTCCATGTGGGTAATTAATTTATTTATTAATTAGATACTTCCAGACATAATAACATAACTATGAAGGGCAACTTCTCTGAAATCAAAGGACAGTTTGAAAGTCTTGTGCAGCAGGAGGCAAGAAGGAGAATTTGGCCTTCATATTCCCTGAATTTCTTCAGGATTATCCTCTCAACACTAGCACTCCATATCCTGGAGGAACTTGAGGAGTGTGAAGCTGCTGGTGTCTGCTACTCTGGTGGCCTTGCTGAACCAGGTAATGATGTCTGAGCCTGTTTCTGTCCATGTCCTAACACAGCTGCCTCTGGGGGATAGCAGCAGGCTTTGGGATGGGGTTTGCTCCTCTAAAAACAGTGAGCCTTGTACCCACAGTCCTGCCTGTACAACTGGCAGCTAAGAGTAAATACTGAGCAAATTAACAGCAATTCTTAACCACTGCACCCTATAAGACAGACCAGACTTATTTGGTGGGAAGATGGTATAGGGTTAATCAGAACTTGTGACTCAGTAGTCAAGAGGCAAGAACAAAGCAGCAGTTCAGCACAGACTGAATGTCATTTCTGTTTCTCCAGGGAATCCCATCTGTCTGGAGGGGTCTGTCCAGTCCCCAGCTCATACAGATTGTCTGCTGGGGAAACACTGCTTGTGACACCCTGCAAACTGTGGCTGTGTGCTGTGTGTGTGTGCCCAGCTCTGACTGCAAGGGAGAGACAAGCCAAAGGTGTGGTGCCTGGCACAGGCCTAAGACCTGAGATGGCTTTTTCCTTCCAGTTCTAACAACAACCCCAGGCAATGCTACAGGCTTGGGGATGAGTGGCTGCAAAGCTGCCCAGCACAGAAGGATCTGGAGCTGCTGGTGCACAGCTGAATATGAGCCAGCAGTGTGCCCAGGTGGCCAAGAAGGCCAACAGGATCCTGGCTTGGATCAGGAATAGTGTGGTGAGCAGGAGAAGGGAGGTTATGNCCCTTGTCCTCACTCTCTGATGCAGTTGTTCTCAGCACAGCCCAGGAGTGGGAGGACTGTTGAGGGTTGTTGATGCTGCATGAAATGAATCCCCAAGTACTTCTTCCTTCCTCCATGGCAACTTCAGCAAGCTGGTGCTCAAGTGACCATCTCTGCACTGCACATCTTTAAATATTCCAGGTAAAATCCTGCACAGCCTTAGTAAAAGTGGAAGACAGCCTTGATTTTCATAGATAAAAAGAGGACTTTAGGAACAGTTTTCAAAGAGAGTAAGGGTGCCAGAGCACTGGCCTAGGCTGCCCAGGAGTCTCCTTGTCTGGAGCCATTGCAGAGCTGCCTGGACACATTGCTGTGTGAGCTGGTCTAGGTGCTCCTGCTCTGGCAGGGGGGTTGCACTAGATGATCTTTCTAGGGCCCTTCCAACCCCTGACATACTGTGATACTGTGAAGTTTGGGAAGTAGACTGCCTGGTCACTAGGATTGTGGATAACTTGGCTCATCCTGCTGATTGCTGAGTTGCTGACACAAAACACGAGAGCTGTGAATGGAGAGAGCCTTGGTGATGCTGACAGATGAGCTCTGCAGAGCATCTTGTGGCACAGATAGGGTTTTGCTGCAGGCTGGAATTTGTGTGCATGCTGTGTGTGGCAGCATTTGTGTTTGGATTAGAAGGAGTGTGTGGGAAGCTCCTTGTAGGTGCAGGCTGCCTTATTAAAGTACAGTGATTTATAATTGTACATGTGGGGATCATCTGAACTGTGGAGCTCTTCTCTGGGGAAATCTGGGATAGCAAGGTAAATTAATGGTTTCTATGCAGAATAATTATCCAAAAATATGCTTAATTAAAAGGAATATTTTACTGGAGCTTAATCTAGAAGATCCAGAGTCTTTAGGTCTCTTGAGATATTAGCAGGGCTGGAGAATATTGGCAGTGCAGGTGTATAGTCATGTATGTCTGGAAAAGCTTGAACTTCAGACCCATTCAGAGGAGAAAGAAGGGCTCTGGGAAACCTGGGAGACCTGCAAAGTCAAATAAAATGTCTGTGTAGGCATTCAGAATGTACTGTCAGCACAGAAGGGGTTTTTACCATTAAAAAAAAGTAGAATTGTGCTCTTTACTTGCAGGTAACAGGCAGGTCCCCATAGCATATCTGTTAACTACAGAAAACATATGGGAGCAACTTCATATGTAGAGAAAGCAAAGGGATTAGTGTCAAGTGTTGCTGAACAAATTTGTTATCCAGAAAGCCTCAAGTGAGTGCAAGTCTGGAATGCATCTGATCTGCCAGTATTGCCCTAGTGTAACTATTTGTTTAAGAGGTTCTTAGTGCCTTTACTGGAGCTGCTCTTTGCTTTGCAGAGACCCTCAGGGAGGGTCTGGCCCCTTTGGGGAATCTCAGGCACAGTCCTAGCTGAACAAGGTGCTCTTTTCCCTCAGTGAGCCAACACCTCAGGTTCTCAGAAGACATTCAAACCATGATGTGCAGAGCATTGCAGGGGAAAGAAAAGATGATCAGGTAGACACTGATGACTTGTGGGCAGTCATTTTACAGCACAAATGTGCTGTGACACACTCATGGCATGTGGAGAGCCTGAGAAGAAAAAGCAGTTTATTTGATACCATACAGCAGGTTCTCTCTTCCAATTGCTTTGCCTCCCTTTTTGCAACCATCAGCTATTTCAGATGTATCATTGATGGCAGCATTGTGTTATTTCTTCATGCCTAAAAGGCTTTTGGGTTTACCCAGCTATCTTATCCTGCTCTTTCCCCTACTGTCTTTGGGATTTGTGTACAACTACTGAGCAAGACTTGAGCATCTTCCAGGAGCAGTGTGTTCAGCTTGGAGCTGAAAGGCAGGATACTAATTGGAAACCTAGGGGATGCAAGTCTCCCGTGTTCCCCTGTGACATAAATTATTGAATGCCAGTTGCTGTCTCTATTCTCTTCCCTTTTACCACCTCTGAGGATCACTACAGGCTTGGGGCAGGGTGGCTGGAAAGCTGCTTGACAGGAAAGGACCTGGGGCTGTTGGTCAACAGCTGGCTGAACATGAGCCAGCAGAGTGCCCAGGTGGCCAAGAAGGCCAATAGCATCCTGGTTTGGATCAGCAATAGTGTGGCCAGCAGGAGAAGGGAGGTGATTGTCCCCCTGTGCTCAGCACTGGGGAGACCACACCTTGAATACTGCCTTCAGTATTGGGCCTCTCACTTCAAGAAGGACACTGAGCTGTTGGAGCGTGTTTAAAGAAAGACAATGAAGTTGATCAATGCATCTGCCAAGAGCAGCAATGTAGATTTGGACCCAGAAAGAGAAAAGTAAAATGAAGTTAATTCAGACTTTTTTTATTGGTCTGGATGTGTCTCATTCCATGTATCTCTTATTGGGATTGATGGGGAGTTAAAAATTGTCACTTAGAAAGAAAAAGTTGGTTGAATCTAAACAGTGAGGTGAGATCCTGAAGCTGGTAGTAAATAACATTACTTTGGCCAGAAACTTCCCTAGTGAACTGCAGAAGGAAACTTGACTGTGTGCTCCAGGGTTTGCTTTGTCTGTCTGGTGTGCTCTTTAATACCATGATAGTAGTCATGTTTGTTCTGCATGACTTCTCTGCATTGTTAGGGCTTGATTTTCTGTCACTATTCTGCTGCTCCTGCAATGAATTCTGCTATTGTTACCTCCTTTTTTCTTTGTTTTCTGGGGTTATTATTTTTGCAGCTTGTAGGTGCATGCATGGCTGACATTTCTTGAATGCTTTCAGGGAGTGTATTCCAGTGCCAGTCAATGACACTTTGTCATTGATACCTTTGGCAGAGCTATCTGAGCATCAAACTCTGATATGTGCCTGATATGACAGACTGATATAAACTTGAGGAGGGGAGATTTAGGTTGGCTGTTAGGCAGAAGCTGTTCCCCAGGAGGGTGCTGAGCCACTGTGCCAGGTTGCCCAGAGAGGTGGTGGCAGCCCCAGCCCTGGCAGTGTTGGGGCTGGGAGCAAGCTGCTCTAGTGCCAGGTGTCCCTGCCCATGGCAGGGGGGTTGGATGTAGATGAGCTTGAAGGTCCTTTCCAACCCTGACAATTCTATGATTCTGTGATACACTGTTTAGGAGGTGGATGTGTTTTCCTATATGCTTATGGGCTGAAAAATGTAAAAGGATGGGAGAAAAGAAATGAGGTCAGGATCTGCGAGTGAAAGGTTGATTGCTTGGGAGTCCTTTCCCCAGGCACAGACTGTGGGCAAGCAGAAATAAATTGTGTATGAACAGAAAATCAATAGGGTCTGACCTTGCTTACTGAGGAGTTTAATAAGGGTCCAGACAATGAAATCAAGAGAAGGAGATATTTGCCCTCATTTTAATCAGTGTTTATCTTTACAGACTCTAAGAGAGAACATTCTGTATTTTCAACCAGAGTACAAGGCCAGAGGAGAGCTGGCAGCTAACTGTGTCTCTGAATGCTGTTTTAACAAGAGGTCCCCAAGCTGATATGGTTCTGCACCACAATTTGCTCTGGACTTCATGCTTTGAGTAGAATTACTAGCAAAGTCCCAAACTCAATTTGCCTGTTACCTCCTGAGGTAAGAGCTGGGGTAGGTGCCCCTTGGGCATTCTAAGTGCCTAATGTTATTTTTTCAGGTATAGAAAGTGTCCTTATTTCCTGGATGGGCACCAGCACCTCACTTGGAGTTTGGCTCACTGATTTTACTTGTTGAAACATTGGCAAGAGGTACAAGTTTTTGTTTTCTCTTTTTAGGAAGATAAGGAAAGTCCAAGCTGCAACACACAGGGCTTGGATGTTTCCAAGTTACCAGGTAGCAGTAGGACTAGGGGGAATGGATCCAAACTAGAGGAGGGGAGATTTAGGTTGGATGTTAGGAGGAAGTTGTTCCCCATGAGGGTGCTGAGCCACTGTGCCAGCTTGCCCAGAGAGGTGATGGCAGCTCCAGCCCTGGCAGTATTGCAGGCCAGGCTGGCTGGGGCTGGGAGCAAGCTGCTCCCATTATCTTCATTATGATTTGGAGCAGGGGATAGAGTGCAGCCTTAGCAAGTTTGCAGATGACACCAAGCTGGGTGGCAGTGTCCATCTGCTTGAGGGCAGGGAGGCTTTCCAGAGGGATCTGGATAGGCTGGATCTCTGGGC
>VWZO01012136.1:21687-56553 GCA_013396975.1 Bucco capensis
TTGGGAGGCATCATTTAGCAGGTTGCTAGGGCTAGGACAAAGGCTGGACTTGATGTTCTTCAAGGTCTTTTCCAGCTGTAACTGTTCTATGATTCTATGCTCTAGTGCCAGGTGTCCCTGCCCATGGCAGAGGGGTTGGATCTAGATGAGCTTTAAGGTCCCTTCCAACCCTGACAAGTCTATGATTCTGTGAAGATGTGATGGAATCTTAGGGCAGGAACTCCATGGTGGTTCCTTGCCAGGTCTGAGCTGCTGCCCAGGGCAAACAAGCAATAGAGGAAGGAAAGGTTAGAGGAATGGTTACAGAGAGAAGAATTTAATGATTTTTTCCTTTTGACAGCTGGCTAATCTTTCTGAATTTGGAAGGTCACAGTCATGAGGCATAGATGGAGTAATAATAGCAATGTGTGTCTGCCAGAATGCCTCACTGCTTTCTGGCTATTAGGGAAATACCACTGGAATTAATGCTTTAAAAATAGCTCAGTGTTGCAGGCAGAAGGTGTGACTGGCTGCAGGAAAAGGTCTGCCTTCTTAGTTCCTGCAATAAAAAAAAATCCCTGTTTGCTTAATATTTATCTTGAGGAGTAATTGGCCTCTTGTGCCAGAGCAAACAGTGTTTGGGTTCAGCAGGTCCTGAGGCAAAGAAATTCTGTTATTATTTGGGCAGGATCTGGCAGACACTGCCAGGTACAGTGCTTTATACCTAGTGTGCATCTTTCTGCTAGACAGGGAGCCTAAACTTAAAAGTAAGCAGCTGAGGATAAAGGCTTTGATAGTCTGTTTTTCATCAAAAGAGCCACAACAGCAACACAGAGGTGGAAAATGGAGAGAGAAAAAAGTTGGTGTCCTGGAACCCTGGAGGGGAAGAGAAAAAGTTCAGCTAGAAACTTTGAGAGCTATGTGAGGAGGAGGAAAAGAAGGAAAAGACAGGAGGGGAGAGGAAGCAACCTGTGTAAAGCATGGTGTGCATCCATCTCCAGTGCACACAACACACACTTACTGTGGACAAGATACAAAAATACTCGAGCTCTGAATTCAGTCTTTAGCCACCTGCTGCTTAATCAAAGATTTGGTTATGCTTAGAAGCAATGCCAGTGCCAGCTCTCCTTCTGTCAGGATCTCATCTGCTAGGGCTGCCTGTACACCCTAGGGTGGGTAGTGCAGCCTAGATAGGCTCTGGAAATTCAGGTGGTTGTCCTTTGTGAACTTGTGAGCCTCCCCTGGTGCAACTTGAAGCCATTTCCTCTTATCCTATCACTGGTTACCTGGGAGAAGAGACCGAGCCCCTCCTCACTACCACCTCCTTTCAGGTAGTTGTAGAGAGCAAGGCAGGCACAGTCTGAAAATCCCTTGTGGTCTCCTGTGGCCCCTGGTGCCATAACTGTGCCGACAGCAGAGGGAGCATTAAACTCATTGCCCATGNAGCAAGGAAGTTCTCCCTGAGCCTCCTCCAGACTCAACAATCCTGTTCCCTCAGTCACTCCTCATAACACTTGTGCTCTAGACCCTTTACCAACTTTGTTGTCCTTCTTGGACACACTCCAGCAGCTCAATGCCTTTCTTGTAGTGAGGGGCCCAAAAGTGAACAGAGTGCTCAAGGTGCAGCCTCACCAGTGCTGAGTATAGGGGCACAATCACCTCCCTCGTCCTGCTGGCCACACTAGTGCTGATAGAAGGCAGGAAGAGCTCTCCCTTGCCCTGATGCTGCCCTGCTTTAGTGTTGATGCAAATGTGCTTTGCAAAAGGCTTTGAATGTTGGTAGCTGTGGTGTAATTCAAGAATCCACTTTGGAGCCTTTTAGAGCACTCTGCGTAGGAGATAGGAATGACAGGTACCCAGGAAGGAGAAGAAAAACCTGGAGCACAAAGCAGACTATGCTGAAGAAGGAAGGATGTTGTATGTCAGTTCTTTGATGTGGGGAAAAAAGAAGTTTGTTCATTTCAGGTACAGGAGGAATAGGATTTTAAACAGCAGTTCTTACTTAGGGTAAGAACGAACTCCATTGACTACATCTGCTTTGCAACACTGCTTGGATGTTTGTTCCTGGAGCACATGTGGTTCTTCTGCAGTGACTCTGCCAACTGCTTGGCAAGAGACTGTTAATAATTAACTAGCAACTGAGATGAATCACATACAAACAGCTCAGGGAGCAGGGTGATTTCTATCAGCATCTGATCTACTTCCTTTTTCTCATGGCTGCCCATGTTCCTTTGTAATGGTATGTCTGGTTTTCTCTGCTTCTTGCACAGCAGCTTTCTAGATGCCCTGTGCAGCAACTCCTTCAGGAGAGAAAGGTAAGAATTTGATAATTTGGTGTCCCAGATACAGAGCTATATAAATAAAACTTGCATAGGATCTAACTGGATCTCAATTAAAACTTTACATCCAACTATAATGTATCTTGTTGTTTATCTTTAAATGCAGAGTTAACAGGTTTCAAGGTGACTGTCACAGGGCACAGCTCGATCCAAAGGCTCTGATTTTAGCAATCTTTGACTAATTGTGTGCTTCATTTGCAGGGAGGAACAACCCCTGTCCAGTGGGGCATACAGAGAGAGACCTGGAGCTTGGACTGGAGGTAGGTGCTGCTGTTGAGTCTTTTCTCCAGGAGAGGAGGAGGATGAAGGCTGCTGTCATGAGTGGTGTTCTGCTCAGGGTTGTCTTCTGATGACTGAGCCAACTTTTACTCTCCAACTATATGAAACCCAGTGTTTGGATCTCCAAGCCTAGAGTAATTGAGTGAAAGAAACCTAGGGCAGCTTTTCTCCAGAATGAATGGGCTTCATTGAGACTTAATGCCATAGCTCTGATGAGAGGTGACTAGAACCTGGAGCCAAGCTCTGTACCTGTCCCTTGCACTGTACTCGATGGCAGCAAATGCAGTAAGCATACACTGCCACTGGTCACAGGGCCTGTCATTTATGAAGCATCTTTAGTTTCAATCGTACTTGTCCTTTTGAAACATTACATTATAAGCTGGCAAAAGGTTATGCAATACATTTGATAAATGTTTTCATGTTAGTTTAGTGCAGTTTCTTCTGCTTGCCTGAGTACTGAGGCAGGAATCTCTTGCCAGTTACCTATTAAAGCCTCAGCAGGAAGGGCAGTCACAGGAAGGCCTCACTCAGGCCCCATTCTCCTCTCTTTCTTGAGGCCCATGTGAAGATGGCAGTATCTGCTGTGGCCTGGCTCAGGTGTGTGCCTGGAGGACAGGAGCAGGAAGAGCTGGAGCAGGATCATCACACCAGAATCACTAACTGACCTCACCGTGTCTCTTCAGCAACATGCAGAGGTGGTGACAGAGAGCATCACAGCACAACCAGCTGCAGAGGTGAGTGACCTCCAGCCACAGCAGCTCCTGCAGGGCCAGACTCACAGAGACTAGCTCCAGTCAACTGGCAGCCAAGGCTTGAGTTGTTACAAGGCTTTGTGGTGTTACCTGTTTGGTTATCAGGATGAAATGCATTCATAAAACACAGAGACCCCAAAGCCTCCTTGTGACACCTGAGTACTTATTTCTGTTTGTTTACCTTCTGGAGTCATTCAAGCTCTGGGCTCTGAGGGCTGCTGTAAAGGAGCAAAAAGCTCTTGAGTCTTGCACAGCTAGGAGATAGATTTCTGTTTTAACCAGGGAGTAGTATGTGGTAAAAAGAGCATCTTCATCCACCACAGATGAACCAGACCAAAGTGTGTTAATCTTCTTAGATGCCACAGAACATAGCTTGTGCAGATTCAGTAGTGTATGGTAGCTGCTGCTTCTTGTAAAATGGGTATTTTAATTGTAGAAGCTCTTACATTACCTGTGAAACTGTTCTTTTAACAGGCTAGGTTGAGAATTGTGAGTCTTCCTTTTGAATAAGACATAGGATGCTCTTGCCACCTGGTAATAAAATGTACTTTTTATTTTTACATCTGGGAAGAAGAGATACTTCACTTCTGTTGAACTGTCAACTTTTGGTTCATTTCACTGCAATAAAAATGACATTTTTCAATCCAGAAATTAAACCCAGATTTCCAATTAGTAGCAGATCACAGCCTCCTTTCCTGATTAAAGTATTTCAACTATTCACAAATACTTCTGACATATCACAGTCATGTAAGAGAAAAAAGATCATGATCATATTTGAAGCACAACAGTCTAAAAATGTTTACAAATACACTGTTTTTTCCATTCCAAACTATTTGTTGGTACAGTTCTGCAGGAGACTTTCTGTTTGGTCAAAGGAAGTTGTGCTACACATCATGTGTTTTATCCAAGGGGACAAGTTGGGGAAATCTTTTCAAACCAATACTTGGTCAGACCTCTAATGGCCTAGCAATTTTGTCTCTGTGGACTTTGTGCAAGGCTTAACATGATTTTTTAATGATGGATTTATAAGATGAGCTGAAGCTGATATTTATTTTACATTGTATTAAAGTATTTAAAAGATCTGAGATCTATTTCTTCTACACAGACAGTTTTGAAGCTTTAAGGCTGCACCACTAACAACATTTCCCCAATCTTTTGTCTTCAATGTTACAATTACTTTGTCCAATTAATTTAGAGTTGTTAGCAGCACTGGTGATTGTATTCCTCATTTTAAACAAATCCCAAACCAAACAGAGGAATTCCCTGGGGAACTGCACAACACATGCATGATATGGAACTAAAAATTCAGGCCAAAGTGCTGATAAATATTTAGTTCCAGCTAGAGCTAAGAGTTGTTCTAGTTCTAAAGAATAAACTATTTCTTATATACAGAAGGGTTGGATGGACTATGGGAGTTTGACAAAGCTCACTCAAGGCATTTCATGGTCTGAATTGTCCAGAGAGCCTGGCTGCAGCTTCCCCTAGTGCTTATGCACAGGCTTGTACCATCTATGGAAAGGAACAGATGGCAGCAGGCTCAGGCTTACAAGATGCAAGTCACCTTCTCCTTCTTCTGCTCAGTCTCCAACTGAAGCAGGAGTTTCTTGCAGGATTGAGAGCCCTTTAGGACATGCTCCTGAGCTAAATGCAAACTTGTAGAGCATTGCCAGATGCTAGTTCACATCAAGTGAGGGTTTGGTCTTTTGCCTTCAGCATGTAACAACATGAAAAACTGCACCAGCATTTTTCATTGAGCACCATTAACTGACTTTGGTAATGGATCCATTGGCAGGAGCAGCAGGATGACACAAGATGCTGAACAATAAGGAAGCAGAGCTGCCAATTACCTTGCAACTAGAGTCTGTTAAGTAGTAAAACCATAAATACAGTAACAACCATACACATATACACAAACCACAGGCCTAGCAACGTTACAGGATGCAGTGCCTAGTTCTAGCTAACTGCTTTGTGTTAACAGAGGCAACACCAACAGAAATGCTGTTGGAGAGGCAGCAAATTCTTCTTCAAAGGTCAATGGCAGTAAAGCCAAAGTTCAGCTCCAGGCTTCCACTAATCTGAGGTGACTCTGAAGCTAGCTCAAGCCCACTGACTAGCAAATATAAGCAGTGAAAGAACAACACTACGGGAAGATAATGACTAGCACAAACTTTTTGAGCTGGAGCTTTCTTTTGCCACCAGTTTTAACTCTCCCTTTTTCACAAGTGCTGAGCTTAACAGGATAAAGTTAATACATTAAAAAAAATGAGTTAAGGGAAAGGATTAATAGAAACAACCATCACAGGATTGGAGTTCCTGAATCCAGGGAGGTTCTCTTCATGTTTTTCAGTGAAGTTTCAGTGAGATTGCACTTCGCACACCACTAAGAAGTTGTCACTCCAACTTTCTCTTATTTTTGTGCAGTTCTGTTTCAAAGCTTGGTAGGATTAGCACAAGGAAGGCTGGAGGAGATGACTCTGCTGGTCCATTGGCTTTGCTAATGCTCTTCAGAGCAGTGTCCCCTCCTCAAGAGCACATCATCTAGTCCAATATCCCCAGTTCTGCCTTTCCCTTTCTCTCCTTTGAAAATAACCTGGCAAGAGAAAGAGAACAATTTGAGTGTAAAAATAAAGTCAAGTGAAAGACCTTTTGGTTGAGAGAGGACTCAACAGTAAGAAAGCAAAAGCATAAGAAAGGCTTTTATCAGTCAGTTATGATTGCCTGAGCTGTTTATTCTGCTCAGAATTAGGGCTGGTTTCTCTATTTCTGATGCTCTCCCTTCTTCACTCGGACAGAACCTTTGTGAAGAACCAGCAGTTCAGGGCAGAGTTGCTCCAGTTGCACCATCTGCTGAGGTGAAATGAACTGCCACATGAAGAGAATCTCAGGCACTTTCTACATATCAACTCTGCACTGTTTTCATTGTCCTTTGGCAAACACACAAAAGCCTCTGTATTCTGTTGGCTCATAGAGGAGTTTTCCATTGCTGAAGCACCTTAGTTATGGGAATTAGAAACACCCATCTTTTATTTAACAAAGCCTGGCTCCTGCAGCCTCAGGTCACCTCCAGAAGCTCCTCCCAAAATGGCAGCTCAAGTTTGGGCATCAATTCACACAGATCATTAGCAATCCAGATTTTGCCTGAGCAGGAGAAATCGAACCAATACAAAGCTTGACTAGGAGTGGAGCAAAAACCAGAGATGATACAGAATCCCAGAATGTTAGGGGTTGGCAGGGCCCTAGAAAGCTCATCTAGTGCAACCCCCCTGCCAGAGCAGGAGCACCTAGACCAGCTCACACAGCAATGTGTCCAGGCAGCTCTGCAATGGCTCCAGACAAGGAGACTCCACAGCCTCCTGGGCAGCCTGGGCCAGTGCTCTGGCACCTGAACTGCAAACAAGTTGCTCCTCAGCTTAAGACTAAATAAACCTGCTGTGCTCCAACTTGCTCCCATTCCCTCTTGTCCTACCATTGGATGCCATTGAGAAGAGTACAGAAATGATACTATGTTGAGTATACTGAATTATATTTGTAGTAATGAGTGCTTTTGGCTGTACTTTAGAAAAAAATTATACAGAGCTCATTCATTAGAAAGTGTGAGGAAAAAGTCTGGTCTCCATTCATCTTCTCCTCAGCACATTTAGTTAATGAACTGCTCTAGCAGGTGAGACAGACCTGAGGTTTGCCAGAAATGTTAAACTTCACCAAAAAATAGGGCAAGAATGTGCCAAATACCTTGTTCACCTGTCACAAACTTCCTCATTCTCAGACAGACATTCAGTTACAGCTGACAGAAGGTCAGGTGTCTTTGCTACTATTGCTGAGTTTGAGTTTTCAGGAAATTATCTGTGGTAATTACAGCCTTAATATTAATTTTAGAACTATATACTGTATGTGTTGTACATTATGATGTGTGAGGAGTTTAGACCACCTGATATATGCCAGAACAAAACAGGCCCTGAAGGACCCTAAGCCCTTTCTTCAGATCTGAAATAGAAACTACCTTCAAAAGCTAGGCAGAAGTCGAAGGAAAATGCTGAGTTTTAGAGAAACTATTCTCCATGGCACTTCAGATCTCTTCTTTTGAGTGCACTAAATCATTTTGGGTTACTAGCATCATTTACCTCCTTGGCAAGATCAGCTGCAGGTATGCTGAAATGCATAAAACCATGTGAGACTGCTCAAAATGACTCCTTTTATCAAAAATGACTCCTTTTCATCATCTTGGCCTTGGTTTGGCCAGTTAATTAATCCACAGAGGATGATTCTTCCTATTTCATGGCACTGTATTATTTAAAACATTGCTCATGAGAAATCTTGACAGAAGCTGTTTAGAAATCCCTGCCACTGGCCCTTAGAGTGCTCTTTCCTACCTGCTGATCTCCTCAACAGTTATGTAGAAGGTAGCTCAGTGCAGGCTGTTTTGTAGTTCCCTCTGTGTCTATTGCTGTAGGTAGGATTTGTTTGCAGAAAAACCATTGGACAAAATGCACAATGACTCTCTCTGAATGTGATTCCACTGGCAGGGATCAAAGGAATAAAGCACAGGCTGAAGTGGGACCCAGAAGCCAAACTGTCCAGCACTATACCATCTAAGTATCTTCTGCTTCTGATGCAGAAACCCCCAAAGGCAGCAGATGCATGGTACTTACACTCTTGATGCCTAGGCCCCGTAAAGTGATGTGTGTCTGTCTCCAGCCATGGCCACCATGTCTTCCCCAAACAGCTGGTCCATGAGCACCATTCTTCCTTACAAAGACCTGGAGGGCTCCAGAATGCAGTCCATGCACCTTATGCCTGAAGGATAGGCACAAGTCATGCTCCTGAGCCATGGGACCCAGTGGCAGGATCAGATGTGCTACTCTTCCTTCTTTGTCTTTGGGGTCAGAGATGGTAAGATACTGCCCCCCTGCAAGAGAAGAGCAGTTAATTTGGTGTTTAATTCTACTCTATTGCATGAGCAAATGCACAAGAGTTATTAAAAAAGGGCTCCAGAAGGTCCAGTTTGTCTGAAATAAGGCACAGAGTTGCTGAAAAGTGAACCAAAAGCAATGCATCTGCTTCCTGTAGGGTGAGAGTTACAGTGCTGCCTTTCTGTTTACATCAGTAACAGATTAGCTCTTCCTTGACTCATTTCCTTTTTTACAAAGCACATAATTACCTCATTTGAAAATGCAAATTCCATGTATTCCCTCATTTCTCCATGACTTTAAATCCACAGTGACATTAAAGCTACTGTGGATATGTATGCACCTTGCAAGGTGCAGGATTTTGCTCTGGGATAGATGAATGAGAAGGCATAAATGATACCATGATATTGAGCTACAGAGTTCTGTCCATATCCTTGTATGTGGGAACTGTGCTAAGAGATTAAGTCTCAAAGTATATCCATCTGCAAACACAATTAGCCTTTTTATTTAATGAGAATTGAAAATCTTAATCTGGATTAGAAAGAGAAAGCTAGAAACAGTAATGATTTCCAAGTGGATACATTCCCTGCAGACATATTGGGGGGGCTGCAGTATTGTTAAAGTACACTCTTTACTTCAATGGAAAGTATTTTTCCCTTCTCTAATTAAGTTGTTGCCCTGCTACTACTCAACCAGAGCTTTCTTTTTTGAAAGCTGCTTTTCTGAAAGCCAAAAAAATTGGCCTCAAAAGCTGTGAAATTTAAGGAGTATGTAACAGGGCTTGTCACACACTTAAAAAAGAAAGCAAACTGTGTCTCCAACTCACTATTCCCACCTAAGTTCTTTGGGCTCAGTGAGATTTAACACAGCCAAACATTATTCTGCTTGTTTGGCAAGCTGCTTTTAGGCATGAAGTGGGATCCTTTTGTCCAAGGATCTGTTCAAGTTTTGGTTGGGGTTTTGGGGGGTTGGTTTGTTTTGGAGGGTTTTTTGCATCAAGGTCACTAACTGCTAAAATAAGCATACTAGAGTTTAAATCACTGCACCTTTTTTGTTGTAGATACAATTCTGTAGAAGTCCTGACCTGACTCACAAACTGCTTCTGTTTCAGATAGTTCCAGTGACTGAATCCAATCAATAGGAAGCAGATCTAGGGTAAGCACAAAGCCAACAGATCTGCAGGCAAGTCCCTGCAGGAAAAGGTCACCTCAGCTCCTTGTCTGCATGCAAGATAAGCTTATAAGGCTTCAGCATGGCACCTGGCAAAATCCAGAGTCTGATAAACCAATACATAGCAAAATTTGAAAGGTGAAAGCAAACACTTAGAAACAAGCTGTGAAAATAAAGCCTTGCAACAAGGTATTCCAGGCAGGAGGGAGTGGGTGGGGGACTTCAAGGGACTAGTTTTAACAGGTTATGTCAACAGCAGCAGAACATATACAGGAAACAAAAAGCTGAGGTTGGCTCTGACTGGGAAGCAACACAGGAGAAAAAAAAAAGTTTTAAAAAACGCAGTTAAAAACCATAGTTCTGGAACTTAATTTGTATTAACAACAACTTCTGAGTACAGATCATGAACGTGCTTTGAGTGACTTGCTCAGAAACAAAGCATTTTAAATGATGGTTAAATTCTGTGTGATCTTTTTTAGGATGCCAGTCTGCAAGCAGGAGGCAGCTACCTGTTTGCTCACCTGCAGGAGGAAGGAGCTCTGCTCTCTGACTCATTCAGGAGGTGTAAGGAGCATATGAAATACCAGAGCATGCCTGTGGCTGGGGAAAGAGCCTGCCCAGAAAGTGAAGACAACACTTACTTCCACTTAGCCAGCTGAAGAGCCTGGAGAAGGTCCCAGGTCAGCTCTGTGGTGCCAGGTCAGCTCTGTGGTGCCAGCTGACTGCCTCATCAGTGGCAGTGGAAGGACAGCCATCTATGATGAGGTGGTGTGTGAGGAAAAGGCTCTCAGTGTCCTCACCATCCCTCAACTTAACCTAGATCATTTTACTGCCTGAGAGGCTGTTTCCTTCCCAAGTCTGCCATCCCCTCAAATAATGTCAGCATTGTGCACTTCAAAGGCTGCTCTTCTGGGTAGGAAGTAATCCCATCATTACAGGGAGCCAGACCTGTGTGTCTAATCCCCACTGCTGTGGGGCAAGCACTGCTGGGGGAAGGGGACACAGGCAAGGACATCCAAGCATTCAGTGCCAGACAGTAAAATCCACAGGGGACAAAAGACAGCTAACTAACTTCCAGCAGTGCAGACAGGCACTTCTGCTGGGAATACACAGGCAGATGTGTGGGAGGGCAAGGGCTGCTGCTTTGCCTGACCACAAGCACTGATGCCAGCCTTCTCCTGGCCTGCAAGTGGCTAGTTCATACTCCCCTGTGATAGTCACTGCAAAGTCACTTTTTACCGTCCCCAACACAACCATTTTCAGAAGTCTCTGCATTATAGAATGGTTTGGGTTGGAAGGGACCTAAAGAGCATCTAGTTCCAACCCCTATGCACAGGCAGGGACACCAGGTTGCTCAAAGCCCCATCTAGCCTGGCCTTGAACACTTTCCAGGGATGGAGCATCCACAGCCTCTCTGGGTGACCTGTTGCAGTGCCTCACCACCCTCCCAGAGAAGAACACCTTCCTTACATCTAATCTAGATCTACCTTCTTTCAGTTTAAAGCCATTACCCCATGTCCTATCACTACATGTCCTTGTAGACAGTCCCTCTCCAGCTTTACTGTAGGCTCCTTTTAGGTACTGGAGCACCTAACCTGTTTTCCTTCCAGTTACTTAACAGTTTTCCTGTATACAGGTTGCTGTAACTTAGAGTAGAACTCAATAAAATCAAGCTGAGAGGTTAAACTACAACATTCCATTTGGCAGCAGAACAAAGACTATTTCCAGCACCTTCTACAGTCTTGCTAGTAATATGGAAATGATTATATTTACATGGTGGGTTGAAAACTAACTTCTGTTGCACCATAAATAAAAGATGTTCTCTAGTCCACATTTTTGTTCAGATAATCTTTTACTGAATATCTTTACTACTCCTTCAGAGATACTCCTATTGTAAAGATCCCAGCCATGATAAAAGTGCAAATTCTCAATTGCTCTTTCATATTGGGAATCCTTAGTTTTTGTTTTGATATTCAGAAGAGGTGTGGGTGTGAAATACATCCCAGAACTAAAGGGAACAGAAGCTGTGTCAATTCATCCCAATCTCAACCTCAAGCCTGGGTGGTTCTTCAACTACAGGATGCAATGGTACACATGTATCTTTTGGGGTTATTCAGTGTGGAGAAGAGAAGGCTCTGAGGAGACCTTCTTGTGGCCTTCCAGGATCTGCAGGGGCTACAAGAGAGCTGGGGAAGGACTTGTTAGGATGTCAGGAAGTGCTAGGACTAGGGGGAATGGATCCAAGCTTGAAGAGGAGAGATTTAGGTTGGCTGTTAGGCAGCAGTTGTTGCCCAGGAGGGTGCTGAGCCACTGTGCCAGGTTGCCCAGAGAGTTGGTGGCAGCCCCAGCCCTGGCAGTGTTGCAGGCCAGGCTGGCTGGGGCTGGGAGCAAGCTGCTCTAGTGCCAGGTGTCCCTGCCCATGGCAGGCACAGGGGTTGGACCTAGAGGAGCTTTAAGATCCCTGCCAGCCCTGACAATTCTGTGATCTTACCTGATGCATCTCTCACTGGTTCCCAGTGCAAGTCATCATCTTTGTCCTTGATCCATCCACACAGCCCACTGTCAAAATTACAGCTGTGCACCAGCACACCTAGGCAGGACCAAGCAGAAGGTCAAAAAAAAAAAAGAAGTTAACAAAATTGATTTAGATTGTTTGGAACTGAAGCAATTTCCTTCCTGGCTGATGCTAGCAAGTAAATATTGAAAATCAAATGCAACAGAAGCAGCACTAGAAGAAGAATCTACAAAAATACTAAAACAACAAAAAAAGGATACTTAATGTATTAACAAGTCACACTATTCTTGTGCCTTTTTTTCTGTTAGGAAATAAAACTATAAAGGTCTACTTAGGTGGTGGGGTTTGAAATCTCAAAGAATCCTGCACAGGAGATGTGATCTTTACCTGGGTCATCATTTGCTTCAAATTCATCAGCAGTAATCCCTCTTTCAATCTCCAGTATTTCAAAGAGATTATTGCTCACTCCAGGCTGCCGTGGAACTGTGAGGAAAGCAAGGGTTTTTCAGAAATGAATGAGATAAAGGTAGTTAGTGACCTACTTTCTTATCTTTAATAAAAAAGCAAGCAGCAAAGCAGCTCTGGGCATTGTGCTTTTCTGGAAGTATTTTCATGATATTTGGCATGAAGAGTAACAAACTTGATGCCTATGTGACTTCTGATTTATGGTGTAACATTTAGCTGAGCACTGCAAGAGTTGGTTCCAAATCTGCTGAAGGCTCTTCAAATGAAAGCTCCTTTATAACCAGGAAAACAAAGAAGAAACACTTTAACCTTGAGGAACAGTAGTGGTTTTTAAAGGTAGTGCTTTCTCAATAACATAAAGCCACATTAAAGCCCTTGCTCAAACTTCCTGCTCCACTCACCTTCCACAGCTAACCATTAAAGGTCCATCCACCTATCTGCCAAGGATTAGAGCTCCCTAAACAATTAACCAGGATTGTACTGAGAGCTCAGGAGGAGGAGCTGGAATTCAACTGTAATTACCCTTTCTGCTTTCCACCACCGTCTGTGTCAGCTGCAAGGAGAAAGAACACTCTCAGTGATTACTGTGTCCAGAGGTTATTAGATGTTCAGCAGACAGACCAACCTGGAGTTTAAGAGGTCTTTGTGGATGGCTGCCATAGTCAGGTGGCTGCAGAGACTTCTGCCTACTTCTGAAGACACTGTGCCAGTCTCTCTAAGTCTGCAGAAATCACACTGATGTGATGCCTGAGAGAACTAGAGAGAACAGATTGCACTGGGTAGAGCTGTCCTGGAGATTCCTGGTTTATAGAGGCAGGTCTAGTGCATCATTAGTAACAGCAGTAATGTGCTTCAGACATGCCCTTAGATGGTATAGGCAACTCTGACACCTATGGTGTCTGTAAGGGCCTTATCTAGTAAAAACTTGACACCTTTTCCATTTGCAGAGCATCTTTATATCTCTGTAGGCTTCTTAGGCAAGTAAGAACAAGAAGTGAGATGATTTACAATTCTAAACTGAAATAAAGGGCTTTTGTTTTCAGGAAATCAATTCAAAGGTAAGAAGGAACTTCTTTTGCACTAGGACAATATGTTAGTAGCACTGCTGCAAGAGCTCCTCTAAAGCCAAAAGACAGAGGAAAAAGAAAAATAAGAATGGAGTAGCTTCCTGCTATTTGGAATTAGGACAAAATAGGCAACCTGGTCAAAGGTCAACCAGGTACTAGTGTATTTTAAAAGTAATATTGCAGGCTACACATCTTAGATTGCAAGCTTTGTATAAGACAAATGAATACATGAAAAGCTTGAAGTCTTTATGAAACTGATCAGCTCCTTAATATTACAGTAATTTTTTGAATCATTCCTTTTCCTTTTCTTTCCTCCTCTATTTTTTTGTTTGAAGTAATTCTTTGTAGATTTTGGATTATGTCTGTTTGAAGTCTAGGATCTTAAAGCTTAAACAGCCTCAAGAGCTTTAGGTTGGCTTGGGCAGTAAAAGCCTGTTAATTTTTAAGGATACACTGTAATACTATTCCTGCTGCTTTGTTTATTCTGGGTTGTTTATTTTTGGTTCTGTGATGAGAATTTTGATATTTAACATGAAGAAAACCTTACCAATGTGCCCACTCCATAGCTAGGCACATAATCACCCTGCACTGCATTTAGGCATAAATCCTATATTCAGTTATATAAAACAAACAAACAAAATCCATCCAGGAATGCTCTAAAGCCATTCTTCACCCTTAATCCTTCCCAGCAGTTCACTGCTGGCCTTGGGGAGAGCTCTAAGAACAAGTCAGCAGCATGCTTCCAAACTGCTCAGTGCATCAGGCAGAAGTGCTGGAGCTGCTAGGCTGGAATGGACACACAGCCTGCTCTTCAAGTGGCTTTACATCTGCTACATCCACAGGCATGGAAACAGGCCAGCCCAAGGCACAAGATGGAAAGTTGCCTTCTCCTTGAGCTGCAGGAGGACTCCAGCCTGCAAGGAACCTCACAGAGCCATCACCCTTGGGCCTCCACACACCCACCAGCATTTTCTTCTCATCTAGGTTAACTGAACACTCTGTACCTCCCTATCTTCCTGCTCTTCCCCTGTGCCTTAAATTAAGTTCTTTTTGGGAACCAAAAGGCTCAGACTACAGACTCAGAGAGGTACTTACATGGCTCTGAATGAACACTGTGGTGGAGAGCACTGAGGAAACCCACTGCCATGCTCCAAGGTTTCTAGGATACTCAGGGATCACAGGTTCAAGCCCCTTCCCAGCCCCCTCCAGAGCTCTACTTTATGGAAAATACTGCAGGAAATATTAGGAATTTCTTTCCCCAACTATTTCAGTTTACTTACTAAAATACCATTTGCCATTTTATCCCAATCTGAGTTACATTTGTGCACACATACAAGCATTCTCCAAACTTAAGCTCATATAGCTGCCTATAATTAAAGCTCTAGCAAAAAATACTTCTCCAAACCTTTTCTCTCAAGTCCTCTCCAAACACTGCTGTCATGAACTCCTGGAGGAACATGTTGCTGAGCTTTAAACCAAGCACTTCAGTCTCAGACCTCATTAGAGGAATGTGCACTCAATACAAAACAAGAGATGCAGGACTCTAAATATGATCCATGGGTAAACTTCTTTTTGCTACGATGACTCCTAAGTTGAGTGGTGATTGTGGGAGAAAGTATTTGGCACCATTATTTTCTGCAAGCTTTACCAAGCCTTTTCTGTGTACTTTATAGAGTGTATCAGTGTGCTTTGCACTTAACTGCAAGGGTTTGATAAAGTTTGTTAAATATAAACTTGGCTTCTTTTTCTGAGAGAATTTTAGAAGCTCTGAGTGAGCCAATACCTCAACACTGTCATGTTCTCAAAGTTCATGAGCTGAGTTCTTCACAGATTCATGAATGTGGGGATGGACATTTAATAAGTGCATAAGACTGATTTCTTTTCAGCTTTTTAATCTTTAAGGAAAACAGCAGCACTTTTCCCCCCCTCCATTTCCTTGCTAGTTGCTAAGTTTGAGAGTATAAGAGATCAGGTTATTTGTAATTACAGAACAATCACTGTTTTGGTACTACAAAACCAAAACAAACAAGAGGGAGTGCAGCTTCATGTTATTATTATTAATTGCTATTACTAATAATAACACAGTCTTCTGTGTTATTACATTGCACTCTTAGGCAATTCCATGCCCCACAATAACCAGGACCAAGCTTCCCATTTATTAAAAACAACAACGAAAAAGGGTCAAAAGATTTTTTTAACTGAATAGTTGTGACTGAAAGTTGTTAAATTCCACTTCTAAAAATCCCCCACAAGTGATAAGATCTCACACAGAACTAAGAGCAAATAGCTAAAAGGAAGAGTAGTCCAGAGGTCAGTCAGACTTAGCAAACAAGGATACATCCTGTTTTCCTCCAGGGAAGACTCTGATATGTGCCGAGCTAAAAAGAAGAGGCAACAGAGAGTTGCACTGCACTTTTGTCTGGATACTCACAGTGTCCAGGGTATTACAGAATGGCTTGGGTTGGAAGGGACCTTAAAGATCATCTAGTCCCAATGCCCATTCAATGGGCAGAGATGCTACCCACTAGACCAGGGCTTCCTAACATTCAATCTAAAACTCCCCTCCTTCAGTTTGAAACCATTCCCCCTTGTCCTACTACTTTCTGACAGGGTAAAGAGTCTCTCTCCCTCTTTTTTGTAAGTCCCCTTTAGGTTGGAAGGCCAATATGAGGTCTTCCCAAAGCTTTCTCCTCTCCATGCTGAACAATCCCAACTCTCTGAGCCTGTCCTCACAGGGGAGGTGCTCCAGCCCTCTGACCACCTTCGTGGCCCTCTGGACCTACTCTAAAAGGTCCACCTCCTTATGCTGAGGATATAGTGCCTAAAACCCTGCAGACTCCAATTCTGCAGTGAGAATTATTTCAGGGAGGGCTTTCAGGACTGTCCCACCCTCTACAGTACCATTGGCATAAGAGGGAAGGGATGGTGCTTGTGTGCAATTGCTCTAAAGTCCAGCCTTGCATTTCACAGGCACTAACAAGGCTCATTCATTAACTCTGACCTAAATCAAACACCTTATTGTGTATCTTTCCAGAAGATACCTACCTGCTTCTCTATGAGCAGAGTGACAGTTGGGTTTCAGGGAAACACAGCTAAAGGAAGTAATCTACAGCAGCTTGCAGATCAGATCTGGGGATAAAACCAGCTGGAAGGCTGATGCAGGGTGTGATATGTAAGACTCCTAGCTCTTATGATCCAGAACAAAGTGCCTATCTTAAATGCTTAAATATTAAAGAAAATCAATTTTAATAGTTGCCTGAGAGCAAAGACAAATGAAATACTCCTGTAAAATGATGCTACTCTAATGATACCAAGAAATAACCAAACCTACATTCTTCCATGCTTTTAGCATCTCCCTTTATTCACCAGCTTCAAGGATCATATAACTGCAGTTACTGCACTAAGGACCTTCTTGTCACTGAAAGGGGAAGCACAAAGAATCTAGTTTTAACCCAGTTTTTTACTTTTTCAATAGCTGTTCTGAGAAAAGTCTCCTAATTCCAATTTTTTCATCTCCACTAAGGGCTAAGAAGGAAAACTGCTGAACTCTCTTTTAATACAGACAAGGGGGTTTGCTCTTGCTTTGCTGGTAACTAGTATTACACTTTAAGTTTATGATTTTAATGCTTATCACCCAGATCTCAGTGGTATAAGGCTTTCATATTCTTACTGAGAGGCTCATTCTGTTGGTTAGATACTTCATCCATCTGCCTAACCAGAAAAGATTCCTCTGTGCTTCACTGTAGTTTGTATCAGTCCTGAAACAGTTAAACATTAAGCCATCACTGCATTCCTCCCTCATTGCCATTCCCCCCATATCCATATCAGAAGAAGATTATCCTTGGTGCCAGATTCCACTGTCTGCATCTGACTAAGTGGTTCAAAGGCCAAGTGTAGGAATTCCATTTTTTAAAAAAAATACTCTTTTGTTGTTGTTCTCTGAAAACACAGCTCCCCAAAGGCACTACAGGCAATCTGAGACAAGGGGGAAAGCAACTAAAGAAATTCAACAACCCAAAACCTTTCAAAGATTGGAAAGGCATTTAAGTAACATTATCATCAGCATTATTATTTATCATTTATGCTCTTTGTCACAACTGAAGAGCCAAATTTCACTGGTTCTCAGCTTATTTTAAGCTGAGCAGCACACTCAAGAGTGCTCTGAAGTGAAAGCTCAGGACAGGTTTCCTCAGTATGTAGGACAGCAGGTCCCCTGCTTTAGAATTCCAGAGAACACCTGCTACACAAGACAGCCTGGGAAGCACAATGCCAGAGTTCAGAATCATTTCCACACAATTCTGTAGGACTAGCTGTTGGTTCCCATTATATTAAGTTTTGGGAATCTTCATTTTTTTAGAATTTGACACAAGAATGGGTTTATTTTAACTGAATATAGATTGCTTAAAAGCATTACCTTGTGAAAGCCAAAAGCACATTCCTCTGAGTAGTACCAGGATTTATCTTCCCAAATTCTAAGTCAGCTTTTGTCTCCATTTTCAATTTATCAAACTGCCTACAACTGATAACATGTCAACAGGGAAAACAAACCATTTTTATTACAAAGAACACAATCTTTCACTGGGTAATGACCTAAGAGAACACAGCCCAAGAAGTTACCACATAGATGCCAAAGCAACTGGAAGAAAACTCCCACGTTTCTTGTACACCTGCTCTGAGACAGCAAAACTTCTCTTCTAGTGCTTCAGCAGCTTTACTGTAGCTCAAGCTGAAGGAGAAGGGCTGAGCCAGCACACCCTCCCTGGCTCTAAAATTAGAGGCAGAACTAAAGATGAAATGGGGTGTTGAATATTTCTTGGCAGAGCTGTGTGACTCTGCCTGTGCCAGTAATGGCTTCTGTGGTATGCACTAAAGCTGCTGGAGAAATGGTGTTGTAGCTTTCAGAACAGCTCTTCAAATGACATGTGTTCATGCTGTAAGAATCTTTACTAGCTTCAGTTTTTCATGTACCCAGGAGTCAACAAAACTAGCATCTATTTTATTTTTATACAACTTCGTGATTGCTTAGTCATAAACATCCAAGACTATTAAAATTGATACAATAAGATGACCTAACATACTGTTTAGGTGCTCAGACGTGGCCTCATTTCTTACCATTCTTAAAGCTAAGGAAATACACTGCCTAGGAGTGACTCCCAACTCCCTGAATTTGAATTCATTAACTATTTATGAGTTATGCTACACTTCAATACTTTTAAATAAAATGTCTGTCTTTCTCCAGAAGTCTCATCTGAAATCATAATTAGGTTACACACTTATATAGGATAATATACTCATGAATAATTGCAGGAAGAAAACCACTTTTGTTAGCTCATAAAATCAATTATTTGTGTAGCTTTATCATATGAACACTTTCATAGAATCCTAGAATGGCCAGGTTGGAAGGGACCCTAAAGATCATCTAGTTCCAACCTCCCCACAGTGAGCAGGGATGCCAATCACTAGACCAGGTTGCCCAGGGCTGCATCCAGCCTGGCCTTGAACACTGCCAGGGATGGGGCAGCCACAACCTCTCTGGGCAACCTGTGCCAGTGCCTAACCACTCTCTGGGTAAAGAACTTCCTTTTAATCTCCAATCTAAATTTCCCCTCCTTCAGCTTACAACCATTCCCCCTTGTCCTATCATAGTCTGATGACTTAAAAAGTCTCTCCCCTTCTGTCTTATAATCCCCCTTTTAGGTACTGGAAAACTGCTCTAAGATCCCCTCGAAGCCTTCTCTTTTCCAGGCTGAACAATCCCAACTGTCTCAGCCTGCCTTCATAGGGGAGGTTCTCCAGTCCTTTAATCATCTTTGTGGCCTCCTCTGGACTCGTATCTTCATTCTCACTGAGAAAGTGTTCCGAAAAAAACAGAGTACAGCATGTGCTTTCACCTCACTACAACTGATCATCATCATCATCATCATCATCATGGCTAGGCTTCGCAAACGAAGATTCTTCACACTACATCTACAGTTCTGATAAAGGAAAGGATATGTAAATTTACTTACTGAACACATCTCCTCGGGGTTTCTGAGGATCTATCTGGATCCTGTTGTCCTCTGTAATTCCTTGGGAAGGTGTAGTTTCAAGGGGAACATGTGAAGGCTCTTCAGTTGTTACCAGAGGAGTTCTTTGTGGTGGCAGTGTAGGTCTTAATGTCGTAGGCTGAGGTGGTGGAGGAGGCCTGGTCACTGGCCTTGTTGTCACCGGCACATACCTAGTGGTTGGCTTTGGTGTAGGTCGAGTGGTTGGCCTAGGTGTAGGTTGAGTGGTTGGTCCAAGTGTAGGTCGAGTGGTTGGCCTGGTCACTGGCCTTTCTGTAACAACAGCAGGTACATATGGTGGTCTGAGGGGTTGCCTTGTGCCTCCAACATCAGGAATCCTATTGGTTATACCACTGCCTCCCTTAGGGAGCGTGCTGTTGCCCTTGAACATATGATATGGACCAGGTGGTTCAATCATAACATTAGGAATAACTGCAAAGAGAATCAAAATGGGACCAAAATGGACATCTGAGTACCTTGCTCCAGAAACTTTACAACAGATTTCAATATGACATGGAGAACCTTTGCTGAAAGTAGTTTTCTTCTGAATGTTTCACTAATTAGAAACATACTTCAGCACTCCTGAATTATCACATCCCTTTAGATAGCACTTCTCCTTATTGCAGTTAAGAGATCACCCAGAATAACTGAAGACCAAGAGACTTCCATTCCCACCTCCTCCCAAGCAACAACTCTCTTTCAGGGATGGTAAAACTTCCCCAAAAGCACTGTCAGTAAAAAACCATGGGCAAAAAGATGTGTGTTAAGCAGCTCTCTAAAGTGGACAACTTTGCACCCAGGAGCAGAGCTTAGTTTAGTAATACTCCAATGTTACAACCATCTTGGTCATGGATGGACAGATACCTTAAGAAAGTTACCTTTCAGACCTCTCCACTTCTAAGCTTTTCTCCTTGTCAATAAGCATGAATCATTTTGCCAAGATTGAACCAAAGCAAATAGCCTTCATTTGGATCTCTGCTTTTGCTAAACACTAGAAAACTAAGGAAATGACTTTTTTTTCAGCCTCCAGAAAAAGGAGAATGTGAGCTAAGCAAGACCTGCACCACAGTGCCTACAGTACCATCTCCCCCAGTATTCATAAAGGACAAACATATTTTAACTTGCTTTCACATGGGGAGTTTCTGCAGACATGAAATGCAACATCATCTGTTTTATTTATAATTTTCTATTTGTTAATAAGCCTTTGATATCTCACTGGAGATCTCTAAAGCCCCAGTAAGAACTCTAGTCACATATTTTGTGTGCAAGTGTTTCAAGTATCACAGTTAAAATAAAAAACAACTGTTTGTTAAACAGTGAATTGTTTGATGATAGCAGGTTAAAAGGTTTTGTCTGTGGCCACCTGTTCTCTTGAACACTCTCCAGTTTTTACATTAAGGGATATTAAAATGTCAAATGCATCCTAGTACTGTGTCTCAGTAACACATGAAGTGTGTCTATATAGAATTGCAAGCACTCAGGTTGTCAATGATCCAGATCACATTACCCTGACAGCTACAGCCAAAGGAAACAAGCCCTCAGTGGTACTGCTCTTTAAAGAGATACTGAGTCATCAAGGACCAGAACCCATCTATCAACACAGGGTCCTCAAACAGATTCAACAGATGTCACAGAGCTGCAGAGTCCTGAGGGATGCCACATGTAAGGGAGCTCCAATGGCCTATTCTGTACCAAAGGGGACAGCTGCTTCTCCCGAGAGCGGGGTGAGGAAGGGAGTTCTCCAACAGGGAATTCTTCCAGAGAAATCCTCCCTTTGGGCTCTGCTCACACCTGGGGAGCAGTGGGGAGTGGACGGGGTGAGCTGCTGAAGTGAGCCAGTGGGAGAGTCTAGACAATAACAGGAGTATGAGCAATATGTACTGTCTGACCTGAGCTCCCCTGCTTACTCAGTTGTTCTCATCCTGAAGCAATCTCTAGAATGAAGCTGTGAACAGGGAGAGGTGAATTTCTTTCTAATTATGAAAATGTCTGAGGGAAAGGTATTTTTACCAAGGCATGCCAAGACTCAGAAACTATGTTCTCTGGCCTTTTACTTAGTATTAAAAATAGGTATGAGAAACTGAGCCTGACAGTGCTGCATCTCAAAATTTACAACATGGGACACAATTACTTTCAGAATTCCTTTTTAGAAGGAGCATTACATACTTGTGCAGCTTGTTCCATTGTCTCTGTAGCCTTCTTTACACTTGCATTTGTAAGATCCTGGTGTATTGTAACATCTTGAAAAGCTACCACACTGATGGTGCCCAAGGGAACATTCATCTATATCTGCAACAGAAAAGTTACACAAAAAAAACACATTTACATCAAAGAAACTTCACTTTTCCACTTATCCCTGCAAAATCAGAAACAGTAGCATGGTCATTAGGAAAATATTATTGATTTTGGAAATTTAATAAAGCTGAATTACCTGTAGAAAAGGAAGACAGAGAATCACAAATCCATGTGGTTATACAAAATTTAGGGTAAAAGGAACTGTTGTGCAACTCTGATATTGCTCAGATTATACCTTAACATCAGCATTAGTGATGTGCTGTGGGGAGACTGCAGTTGAGTTCATGAAGATCACAGTTTTCATAACCACTTCTTAAAGGTGGCATGATAAGAAAAGAAAAACTGACTGTAGGAATATGCATGTTTTTAATCACACTGCTATTCTTTCATCAAATGCTTCCTTTATCTGTATAGATGTTTCTACATCAAGTAGTAACTGCTTCAAACATATATGGCATTTCCATGTTTGTTTGTTGGTGATGCAAGCAAAAATTTCTAAGTCATAGAGATTTCTCTCTAAAAAATAAACAAACATAAAGCAATGCTTCATTATCTCCACATTCCTTTTTTCAGTGAAAAAATCATAACCAACTGAGACTCTGGGAAACTAAGACACTGGGGCCTGGGAACATCTTTGGTGAAGGGCAAACACCAGCTGCATTCCAGTCTCATGTCCAGACAAAGACAGGTTCTTTCCCAAGCCCTGCCTTTTCCCCACCTGTCTTCAAGGGAAGGAAAGTTGGGCAGCCTGGGCTGGAAGGAGCTGAGGTGTGCTCTAGCCATAGTTCCTTATCTGGAATCCTGAGGCATGCTACAGAGCACACCTGTGTTACAGCTCAGACATAGCCTAAGCTCATGCACTGCTCCAAACCTAGAGCTGCCTGTGCACAGTGTGAGGACCAAAGCTTTGGAAAAGAATTCCTGAAGTTATCAGGTCTGCTTTCCCACTAGCTTCTGCAGGAGAACCAATTACAAGAATGAGGGCCAAATACTCTTCACACTATTTCTATAATCCACTCTTTCCTAAAATACAGATGCAGTGCAACCTAAAACAACCTGCTGCAACATTTCACAGAATCCCAGAATGTCAGGGGTTGGAAGGGCCCTAGAAAGATCATCTAGTGCAACCCCCCTGCCAGAGCAGGAGCACCTAGACCAGCTCACACAGCAATGTGTCCAGGCAGCTCTGCAATGGCTCCAGACAAGGAGACTCCACAGGCTCCTGGGCAGCCTGGGCCAGTGCTCTGGCACCTGAACTGCAAACAACTTTCTCCTCAGCTTAATACTAAACCTCCTGTGCTCCAACTTGCTCCCATTCCCTCTTGTCCTAACACTGGATGATACTGAGCAGAGCCTGGCTCTCTCCTCCTGACACTCACTCTTAACAGATTTATAAACGTTAATGAGGTCTCCTCTCAGTCTCCTCTTGTCCAGGCTGAAGAGACCCAGCTCTCTCAGCCTGTCCTCCTAGGGCACATGCTCCACTCCTTTAATAATCTTGGTGGCCCTGGGCTGGACTCTCTCCAGCAGCTCCCTAGCCTTCTGGAGCTGAGGGGCCCACAACTGGACACAGCATTCCAGGGGAGGCCTCCCCAGGGCACAGGAGAGGGGACAAGAACCTCTCTGGCTCTGCTGGCCACGCTCCTCTTCATGCATCCTAGGATGCCATTGGCCTCTTGGCCACAAGGGCACATTGCTGCCTCATGGGCATCCTCCTAGCCACCAGCACTCCGAGAGCTTTTTCCCCAGGGCTGTTTTCCAACAGATCAGTTCCCAGTCTGTACTGATCCATGGGGTTGTTCTTTCCCAGATGCAGTACTTTACACTTCCCCTTGTTAAATTTCATTAAGTTTCTCCCTGCCCATCTCTCTAGCCTGTCCAGGTCAGCCGCAATGAGTAAACATTCCTCTTTAAATCATTAATTCTGGTTTAGAATATGCAGCTTTATTACATGCACACACTAAATGAGTTGTTATTACCATGGCATTGGTATTTGCCTCCAATGTACATCAGATCAAAGCCTTGATAACATCTGCAAATGTAGCTTCCGAAAGTATTGACGCAGTGCCGAAAGCGTGGGCAGATAGCTCTCCCAGTAGCACATTCATCAGTATCTGTGGACACAAAGAAACTGTAAACACCTATTATAACACAAGCTATACTAGTTACAATACAATCTATATTATCTAAATTAAACTGGTTTCACATAATGAAAAAACTAAAGAACAACCAAAGTAGTTTTGATATGGTCCTTTTGGCTACAAGCTGGACCAGGTACCACCTGAGCACTTCTTCTGGCTGTGCCATCTCAGTTCAGCTCTTGGCCACAGGCCCAAATTTGTATGCCTCCTGTGCCAGAAGCCTTTACAAGTACTGTGAGTGACAAGAAATGCACTGGCATAACCAGCATTGCTACTGAATTTGGAACACCTACTCTATGCTCCTGCCATCCTGATACTCCTCCCTCAGAGGGAAGGTGTTCTCTTAATTCCCCACAGAACATGAAAAAGCTTCTTCAAGGCCTCAAAACACTCATCCTTACAACTGTCATGGTATTTGTCTGAAGAAAAGCTATTTCATGTTATTGGTGTAACTTCCTTCAGTCCCCCTAAGCCCTGCCTGTTTAGAAAGACAGCTCCTGGATTTACAGACAAGGAATAGTAATAAAAACTACCCCAGTAAGTCTTTTTTTTTTTTTCTGAGAGGTGCCTGAAATATTGGTCCTGTAGCACAGGTCACATGTGGGTATTCCAAATACACCACCCTGCAGTAGGAAGTGGTTTGTTTCCTTAAAATCTCAGGTGTCCCTAATCCATGACATGCACATTGAGCCTATCAGGAAGTCTTCTCAGGACTTGCTCTAAAACCGGAGTTCAAGCTAATGCCAGGAGTGCAGTATTAGTTACCACAGGCCAGATGGTTTTTGAGTACTTGCTCTTTGCTGTCTCTTCCCCTGCAGTACCTCTGCTGTAGCTGAAGCCTCTTTGACAGAGAAGCTGGTTACCTAAGTGACCTTAAAATATCTCTGAGGTGTTGAGATACATGTCTCCCATTTGCCCTGCCAGGGTCTCCCAGCAAGACCTCAAGCAGTGCTTCAGCAAGTGACATCCAAGCAAAGACAGAGGAGTGGGAAGACACAGGTGATGCTCCTTATATCCCAGAAGCTGCTGTTCCTCACGCTGACTAAGGAGCCAGGCAGAGCCCCAGCAAGCAGCTGATGCTCCCCCAGTGCTGCTTTCACTGCCTGGGAAACTCTCAGATGAGGTCAGGCTGCTACACAAAAGCTGCTTCAGCTACCTACCACTCACTTCACAGCCCTTGGAGCCCAAGCTGAAGCCTGCTGGGTGCCAATTCTTCACTGAGGTAGAGACCTGCCATACATGGCTGCCTCTGACACATACCACTCCTGCCTGTTCTTGGTTATCTACAAGGCACAGTTCAAGCCTTTGCTCTACAGCTCTATGAGGCTCTTGATCTATGAGAAAGCAAGACTTTGCTCTCCACACAATTCTTTTCCCAAAAGGAGCACTTCAGCTGCAGGTGTCAGAGTGCAAAACAAAGCCAAGTGATTGATGCCCTGCTGCTTGTGAAAGAGCCTGAACAAGGCACTGATCACCCTTGAGTCTCTTGCACAGCACAGAAAAATGCTACCACAAAACTGCTGCTTAGTTAGGGCAGCTACCTAAAAAGCAGGGGAGATGTAGCTCCAAATTCTCCAAGCTGTTTCCCACAGCCAAAAGAAGTGACCTAAAGCCATGAATTACTGGCTGGCTGGCCTCCCCCAGTAGCTCCTGCTGGCACTGTCCCATTCTGCAGGAAAAATTACTGAAGACAGAAAGGATTCAACCCCTCAGCTCCCACACTCCTAGCCCATCAGACTGCTCCAAAGTAACAGCTCCCCTTTATTCTCAAATGGGAGCACTTCACAGTGCTGTGGTAAAGGCCTGAATGAGAATGAAAAGCAAGTCAACACTGGGCACCTCTCCACATGCCTCAATCTCCTTATATATCTGCCTCTTGCTTTGACTCAATTAAAGTTGTAGGCTTTGAATACATTATTAACAACTTTGTATATTCTACCATGTTTCTTACTGTTATTTAATTTTCTGTCCTTTATTGAAGTATTACTTCAAGGCTCCAAATTTCAGACTCTTGATTATTATGAGTTAGTTGGGTTCTTTGTAGTTGTTTTTATCTCTAAACCACAACTTTAAAAAGCAATTCAGTAAGAAAAAGATTTGCCACTGAATATACCTCATCATGGCATAGATTATGGTCTTTAAAGCCTCAGGTGTCTTGTCCTGCCTCTCCCTCTGTACATATTCATGTTTTTGCAGATTCCCATAAGGTAAGAAGCATGTTAGATGATGAGAGCACTGCAGTGGTATTAGTTAGTTTTCAAGGCAGTTAGGCATCCTAAAGATACAGGACTGGACTGCTAATAAATACAAATCAATACACTGTTGAAACCTGACACAAAAATAATGCAGAAATCTAAGAGTCTACTGCTTGCAGTTAATGAGAGGTGAGTGGATGCTTGCTACTGATGGGAAAACCACTTTTGGATCATTAGCTAGAAGATGGTATGCAAGTGGTTACCACTAGTTTCCTGCAGTTCTGATACAGCACAGCAACTGGGGCTCCTTCCATGACCATGGACCCTTGCCAAATTCATGCCTGGCTCCAAAGGGTGTGAAGCTGTTTTCCTTTGCCTACAGCAACATGCTGTGGCTGATGCCTGCTTCCTAGGAAAACCAGGGCATAAAGGGGTGATTTGTATCCTGGTCTCAGCCTGCTCGGCCATAGGGGTGCATGTCTAGACTTCAGGGAGCTGCTCCAAAGGCACATGACACAGACAGCACCTAATGTATGTGATAGTGTTCATTAGAGAAGAAGAGTTACAAAGACTTGCTTCTCCCCTGCTGTATGACCGTATTACCAACTCAAGCACTAAACAACTAGGAGATTGTTTTTAAAATAGTAAGATTTTTACCTTTACAAGGCTATATTTTCAAGTTTCAATACACAAGCAAAACAACTAGGATTTATTTCACAGTGAAAACAAATCATTTTCAGTCCTCAAATCATTTCAGACCTTCTGAAGCTGAAATGTGTGTACTGCCAATCTCTTTCAACAAAAATCCCAAACCAAAAAGTAGGGTAACACTGACTGATTTACTGATTCAAGAGCCATTAAGCAACTAATTAGTCAATCCATATTGTCACAGAATACTTTGCTGAATTCTTTTCAATTTATAGTTACTCAGTTTGTATGATTTACCTTCCCAGCCAAATTGTTTGGTAGCTTTTTACTGATTGTCTGGAAGGAACATTTTTACAAAAGAATGATCAGTAGGGGTTAAACTAGGAATAGATTAATGCCTAAAGGAATTTCCACCTGTGCTAAAAATAAACATGACATTCCCAGCTGTCTTTCAAACTCTCCTCAAATGAGGATTTCATGAGCCAATGCACACTTCCATTTTCTCCTCCCCACATATTCTACACTTCTGTTTGTACTGCATCAATACCCAGATCCTCACTGGAGCTGACAACCTCCCCAGCAGTGATGGGCTTGTAGGAATGTGAGGAAAAAGGCACAGTGTTAGCCCCAAATGTCTTCATATCTTAGAGGTTTTTACAGGTTTTAGTACAACTCAAACTTGTTAGAGAAGTAACACAAAAAAGGTCCCAGAGACACATGACACAATCACTGCTTACCAACCAAGGGGAGTAGATCATGTTATGACCCATGAAGGACAGACATCTCTTGCTGTAACAACTTTGTACTGTACAAGACTGCTCTGAAATTTTTGTGGAAAATGAGATCAATCTGAATGCTGCACACTCAGCTGGAATGTGGGTATACAGTCCTTCACCTTTCCGGGAAAAAAAGGTGTTTTTTTGGACACTACACTGAAGAACTCAAAGTGCTTCTTATATATACCTGCTTTGCATGCTACTTTTCAGCATTAGAAGTGCACTTGGTTTATCTCAGAGTATATAAAAAAACACACTAGGAGAATCTTGCAAGTATTCTTCTAGCGAATTTCTGTATTTGGTGAAACTTCCTTGAATTTCTACTTAAAATCTCTCAGCTCACTATAGCACAAGTCTCTTTCAAAGATCTCTCTGCCATTATTTTTAAACACAATTCAGTCCCTTCAGCATGTGACAATGATGGTGATTTTTCTCTGTCCTACCCATTCTTTTGCACACACAGACATGCCAATCATACACTTCAGAAAGCCTCCAACTTACAGCTAAGCCTGCTCCTCATATCAGAAGATACAGAATTTGTTCCTTGCTCTGCCAACAAATTCTTGGTCAGCAGGGATCAGCCATTTAGAGAACCATCTCCCTTGTGGACACCCAGGATACCCAAATGGATAATTAGGGCATTCACATTCTCTTACGAGTGTTGTTACTGGTTATAGGACTATAGCACTGCATGGGATATAAATAATGAAATCACTGGAGCATCATATCCACTCAGGATGTATAGTTAATAACTAATGAAATCACATGTCATGCTGTTCTTCAGACCATATCAGAATGTGGTCTGGTTGACCATAAGCACCTCTTCCAGGTTCATGAACATTTCACTTTCATACAGTCTGAATTCCTGAGTTTTCACAGGATGCCATTAATATTGGGAGCACACACAGACCTTCACCTTGTCCCAGTACAATCTCAAATGTCTGGCACAAATTATCCCTCTACTCCCTGAGCCTAGGCACCACCTTGGTGGGTATGAGGGAAAGCTGACCTTCCCATTCCTTTTTTATGCAGGTAGGTATTTACGAGTCTCTGCTAGCAACAGTTTAAAATGACCTAGTAAAAGCAGTTGTAAGGGCTAAGTGCTTGGATACCAAGCAGCCTGTGGAAGTTTTAAGCAGTTAATGAAAGTTGAAGGACCGGAGAACAAGAGACATCTTGAGAGCACCTGAGCAACATTCTTACCCCAAGCCTCAGCAGTGAAGAAGTCTTTAAACTGCACACATGACGCACTCTAAACACATCTGATGAACTCTTTTGAACTGTATTCAGCGTGGTGATTAAAATGTTTTGGAGAACAAGAAAAATCAATGTGTTTTCGATCACCTACCTATGCAAGTCCTGCCATCAGGCCCTAGCTGCAGCCCTGGAGAAGGGCAGCGGCAGCGTACCTCCCCTTTCAGGACATCACAGCCATACTGGCAGTTAGCCATCGAGCACGACAGGGCATCTAGGGAAAAGCAATTGAATATATTTAGATAAAGACTCCAACCAGTACCAGAAAATGACTGAAACCTTTGGAGATTTAAGATGTCTTATGATACAAGTGGAAAAAGGCTTGAATTGGACACTATCCATTCATGCTTTATAGAACAAATCATAGAATTGGCAGGGTTGGAAGGGACCTTACAGCTCATCTAGCTCCAACCCCCCTGCCATGGGCAGGGACACCTGGCACTAGAGCAGCTTGCTCCCAGCCCCAGCCAGCCTGGCCTGCAACACTGCCAGGGCTGGGGCTGCCACCACCTCTCTGGGCAACCTGGGCCAGTGGCTTACCACCCTCAGGGGGAAGAACTTCTTCCTAACATCCAACGTAAATTTCCCCTCCTCAAGCTTGTATCCATTCCCCCTAGTCCTATCACTGCCTGACGTCCTAAAAAGTCCTGCATATGCAGTACATTTTTTTTTTCCCCAAATTGCATCTCTAAGGAAAAAAGAAATAAAAATGCAGCCCCCATGAGGAGTATAAAGCCCAGTATGTACTATAAGCCCTCCTGCTACTTGAAAATAGGAGCATTTTAATTAAAGGTAATTTTTCTCCCCTTCTCTCTGTCCAGACACTCAAAAATATCCACTTTTATTGGAGCAAGTAGAAACCTGATCTCCACAGAGATGACACTATGATTTTATACCAGTCAAACGACCAACATCTGCAGCTTTAATGATGTTACACTCCTATGGACATAATGCAGCAGAACTGCAAGCACTTGTCCTTGAATGCCAATTAACAGTGGTTTACAGCACTGAAGAATGCTTCTGGGGAAGAAGAAAAGTATTTTTTCTTGGTTTGCTCAACCCTATTTCATCTGGATTAAAAAAAAAAAGAAGCAGCAGCTCATCTTGTGCAACCACCTAATTTCCAGCAAGATTAATCTTTTACTTTGGGATTCATCTTCATTTCATTACAGTTTCCCAGGAAGCTTGATAAAAAGCAAGCAGCAAGCCTTGCCGTACTCGAGCACGTTCCATCGGGCATAAGCATGTAGCCATTCAGACAGTAGCACTTGTAGCTGCCATACGTGTTCATACAGCGGTGTTTGCACGGCCGGGGCTTTAGTCCACACTCATTTAGGTCTGAAATGAAAGGTACAAGAGAAGGAAATAGCAAAAGAAAACATATAAAGCATATGTGAAAAAAATACTACTTCAGCTTCCTGGAGGAAGAAAGGAAAATATGGCAATTAGCTTTTTATAAGCAGTTAAGCTGATTTGCAAGTGTCCAGAACATCCTGCAGGAAGCACTGTTCACCCTTCCTGCCAAATGGTCTGTTTTCTTCTGTTTCACAGCTATTCTTTCAGAAATGACAGCATTAGCATTAGATTAAGTGCCAACAGAAGTTTCATTAGGGAAGGCACAAGCACAGTCTGCTCACTATTCACACTGGTGCCATGCCCAGCATCAGCCAGAACTCTGGAGGAGGAGGGAGAAAGCAAATGTCTCTGCTGCAATTGCTATCAGAAACACTGATATCACTGAACTCACTGCCAGGCTTCAAAATTAGTCCCAGAGGAAGGCAGAAAAGCTGATACCAACCAACTTTAAACAATCTCACAGATAAAATGTATTCCTTTTCATCTAGAAAATAATGAAAAAATCTGACAGTATCTGACATCAGTGATGCTTGTTCAATGGCTATCCAGGAAGGTTATTATTTCAGGTTTACAATTTAATACAGATTCATTACTTCAACTGAAAATACTCAGCCTACACTACTACTTAGTGCTTCCCTAAGAGTTTGGATGTGCTGCACATAGACTGAGGGAGTGCTGAAACATTCCTGTTATTGACATCTCTCTCTGTTTGTGTATTTCTTGTTCCTTAAGTAAGGGCTATTTTTTCAAGAAGAGGTTCAGGCTAATGCTAGCAGTCAAAAATTTCAGCTGTAGCAACACACCTCTTGACCAAATGCTGGTTACTTATCAGTTCTGTATTGCAAGCAACATCTATAAAGACATCTGAGTATAAATGTCTGTGCACCAAAACAGGAAATAAGAAAACAGTAGAGGTTTCCTCACAAAAAACTGGAAACTAAAACATACAAAAAGTAATACTTTTACATCATTTTTCTTTTTGATAAGATATCATCCTTTCTTTCAGTCACTCCTACTCTCACATGGAAGTTTAAAATCTAAAAGCCTAACAATATTAAAAAGTTGAACAAATCCCTTTAATTTCTTTGTGGGAATGTCCACTCATCATCCTGCACTTGAGAATTTCATTGCTCAGCCACTTCAATTCCCATATTGCCTACAACTGTAGAGTCCATGCAAAATAAAACAGGATAAATAAAAGCAGACTGAGAGTTCTGTGCACAACTGAAAGCAAGTCTATAAGATAAAGTGCAGGCTGCTGGGCAGAAGGTTTTTTCTCTGTTAAGAAATGAAATGAAAATGTGAATGCAAGGAAGTGACAAGACCGGAAGTGACGACTTTGCCTACTGTGTGGCACCACACATGATCTTGGATAATGACCCACTTGAGTGCACACTTAACAATGGAGCACTTATTCCTAGCAAGATGCAATACACTCTGCACTCTAATTAGCTGCTGCAGAAGACTCCAGCAGTCAGACCTTCTTTGCCTTTTTCTGCCTATTAGCTAACTTGGATCAGGCAATGCAGAGGTCAAATATTATAAATATCAAATTTACTCAGACTTTGAAAACATAAAACCAGGAACCAGAAACAAAGCAAAAAAATAAACTGTTGTCACCATACTATAAACAGTAACTATCATCACACTTGTGTCAAACTTACAGCAGGAGATTTTTATCAACCTAAGAGAGTTCTGTTCACATCAGCTGCCAAATGCAGAAATTAACAACTCTCATTTCCTTCAACTTCCAGATTAAGTTACATCACAGTTTTGTTTTTATTTAACCTGAAAAACAATCTTCACTTTACAAAGGAACTCAGAAACAAATAGAAAGTGCATTGTGAAAGAAGAGCAGAGGAAAAAAACAAAAGCAAGTTACAACCATGACTATGGTAGAGAGGGAAGCCTTTCCAGAACATAGGCTCAGAGCATCAAGGAAATAGCATCAGTTATTTGCTCTGCAGGGTCAGCTTCTGCATTGGTCACAACCATTGGTCTATTAAGCCTTCAACCCTTTTGTATCACTGTTTCAAGCTGTGCAGGTAGAAGGAGCACCCCACCTGAAATACAGGACCATCTCACCCCTTGATGCTGTATCTCTTGCATAATTCCATTACAAAAAGAAAAAGTAGCACACTTTGCACCATGTTCCTGGAGCAAACAGGGTAGGAGGATAGTAAGTTACAAGGAAGTGGCCTTACATTCTTGGCATAAAGAAAACCTTTCCTAGCCACACAAAATTAACTTGCATATGCTTTAGAATGCTAGCAAAAATCACAAGTGTTCAACTTATTTGTATTTGTCTGTGAACAGAGGTCTTATGACAGGGCAGGTATCAACCTTCTGAGGAGCACATTTTGAAAGCACTATTAGTTCTGTTATTTTCACTACAGAAAGAGAGCTAGCACAAGATATTTTCTTCCAAGTTGCTCAGCTTTTTTTCTTGCCTGGTTACATCTGTAAACCTGGGATCTAAAAGCTAGAAGGGAAACACTAAAGCCACTCAGGAGATCTGAATGCTCTGGGAATTAGTTCTTGTGCAAAGTCACTGCAATTCAGTTGATGATAGCAACAGAACAAAAGCAGCAGCTAATCCTAGCTTCTCAGTGACCTAAAGTGAGGTCTAGATTGCCACAGCAGCTGCAGTGCCACTGGAAAAGGAGAAGCATCCAGGTTATCATCACACAAGTCAGGGTTCAACCATTCTGCTGTGTGGCTGGCTTCTTCTCTTGAATTGGTGTCTGGGATACAGCTTGATCCATGAGGCCCATGAATGGATGAGATGTAAAGCCTGTTTATCAGCCTGCCTGTACTGAAAGAATGCCTTTCCTCAGGAACCTGGCCATAACCTTATATTCCAGCACCATTCACACAGCCTAGGAAGACCACCTCTGTGAGAGAACTCCATCCTTTCTTCTGCCAAGACCATTACTTGCTGTTACTACTAATTATTATTCCAGACCACAGGTGAGATGGCCCACAGACTGAACAGGACAGGTGCTTTACTGAGGTGTAATAACACAGGTCACACTTATCCTGTACAATTTGAATTGCCTCCCAGCAAAAGCAGACTGCATCCACTATGCACTCTCAAGTCTCATGGCAAGAACACATACCCTGAGCCCAGGACAGTTGAAGACTCTCAATAGGATATAGGTTGTAGTCACCTGAACTGCTGTACATTTGCACAGAAACCTCATGCACACCTGGCACAGCAACTTTGCCATCAATATCATGCAAGAATATTTGATCAATGCCACCTAAAAGGCTTCCTTTAATCACTTATCACCACTTCATTTTCCCTTCTTTTATCCTTCCTTCTTTAGTGGAAACTGAACAGTTTAGTTCAAGATTGCAGCCTCCAGCAATTTGCAGAGCACTCTTTTGATATTGTTAAAAGTAATTAGTACATATAAAAACTGTTACATGTACAGATTAAAATTGTTAGTTCACTGCATTGTTCTCTTAAAAAAACAACCAACCAACCCAGACTGACCAAAACAGGTGTAGAATAACAACACTGTTAACAATCCATCCTTTAAAAGGGAAAAGGAGACAGGGTAATTTGAGGCATGACATAATAGATGAAACTTGAAACAGAACTGAAAAAATACAACATTCATTTCCACATCACTTGGAGAAGGATTAGTAAATCTGAAAATAAATATGTATCTGTTTTAAAAGAAAATAATCCACTCTAAAATCAACATGTCAAAAGAAGGTTAGCAAACACCACAGTATATTTCTGAGCAACAACAGTTCTGAATGTCACACTTTTCTACCATACTTCCTCAGCATTCTCAGCAAATGTAGGCTAACTGGAGAAAGAGAACAGGCTTATTGAGGTATCTTTGTACCTGAACATGTTGTGGGCATCAAAATCTAATAAATCATGTCTTATAACTTTCATACTCTATGATCTTTATATCATTACATGTTTCAGAGATCATTTTGGGGAAAAATCCATAATTAAACTGTACTGATAATTCAGTAAGTGAACACTTCATCTTTCCAACTCTTAAATATACATTAGAGTTTACTCCTACCTAGCTGGCTCAGGATTAGAAACAAAACCACAAGACTTAAATAACTTGACTCAGCTTCAGGAGAGCACATATATACATACTTTACAGTAACCTCATCTGAATGAAAGCACTTTTTCCCCTGTGTTATCCCACTGCAGATGTCATTCTCTCTACCAGTGTCAGACACAATATCAGGATAGCTGCAGCAGTAACAGACCTGGTGCATGAGTTCATTATCCTATAGATGCAGGTGACACACACAGCATTTGTGGGGAAAGGGAAATTCTTTCTGGGACTTCAGTTTCTTACCTTGGTTGCAGGTTTTCCCAGTGTATCCTGGATGGCACTTACACTTGTTTGGCCCAACACATTCACCATGTTTGCATCCTGGCTGGCATATAGCTGCAAAGAGAGGAATACTCATTATTCTTCCACTTCAGTTACAGATGAGAGGGCTTTACAAAAAACAATGCCCTAACAAATAGTGCTGTTGATGTTACTCCCTTCAGCATCATGATATGCTTCAATTACCACTGCTCAAACATCAGAGGCACTTTCAAAAATAACCACCACCCCAATACATGTGGGAAGAGTGAGACTTGTTAGTCTACTTTGTATAACACTGCACTGTGCTGTTTCTGGGATATTACAGAATC
>VWZO01012136.1:56779-87864 GCA_013396975.1 Bucco capensis
GCAGTACCTTACACTTCCCCTTGTTAAATGTCATTAAGTTTCTCCCTGCCCATGTCTCTAGCCTGTCCAGGTCACTCTGGATGGCAGCACAGCTCCTGGTGTGCCAGCCACTCCTCCAAGCTTGGGATCATCCCCAAACTTGCTGAGGGAACACTCTCCCCCTTCATCCAGATCACTGATGAATATATTGAACAGTCCTGGCCCCAGCACTGACCCCTGGGGCACACCACTAGTCACAGGTCTCCAGTTAGACTCTGCTCCACTGACCACAACTCTCTGGGCTCTGTCTTTCAATCAATTCCCAATCTATCTCACAGCACAGTCTCCCAATCCACACTTCTTAAGTTTGGCTATGAGGATACCATGGGAGACAGTATCAAAAGCTTTGCTGAAGTCAAGAAATATTAAATCCTCTTAATGCTTTTCCTGAATATATCTCTTTCAGGTGTTTGGATTCTGGCATGGAAATTACTTTCATTATGTTTTTATTTTGGAGGAAAAAAACCCACCTGGTTAAAAGCAGAAGCAACACTAAGTCTAATATGTTGCTTTATCACTACACACATTCAAGTCACTTCTACTCAGAACATTTTCAAGCATTTATTACCCAACCTGCAGTACAGGTAACAGTCTCAGAATGTGAAGTTATGGTCTATTCTGCTTCCAGAGTCAAAATTTGATAATTTCTAATTCTCCAAATGGAGTACAAATACACAACTCCAAGAAATCACAGGAAGCCATTTTTTGGTACTTCTCTCAATAGAACACTTCAATAAAAAAAAGCAACAAGCATTGCTTTTGAAGAAATAAAAGAATTCACTCATAACTGTATTTCTCCTGATGTAGTACTAGCTAACAGAACTATTTCCAGAGTTCAAGGAATCCTGCATAACTCTGGAAACTATAGAACAGCTGAAAATGTTAAGCATTTCCAAGTCTTTTTTATTGGAAATGTCTTTCTAGTACTAAACATACTGTTTCAAACTACTGGAAAACTAATTTCTTATGCTCTAAAATGATGTTTATCATTACATGACAAAATGCAGATGCCAAATTCTGGTGAGCTTACTGTTTAGGCAAGATGGACACCAATTAGACAGAAATCAGAGGGTGGCATAACCTGAATACTCTCTCATTGGGATTTACTCTTTACCTTGGCTTTAAGTTCATTTTCTGAACTAACAGTGTTGTTTTGAATTTGCAAAGTAACTAACTAGATTCAGCTGTAATATTAACTAATCTGACAACAGGCTGTATCATAAAACTGGAAATATTAAGCATGCACTTTAACAGAAAGCTGTCAGAAGGCACTCAAAAATGTAGCTTGTATTCTAGCCAAGCTGTTCAGCAGGGTTGAATTAAACAGAATTAAAACAGAGACAAAGAGATGAGTTTTGGTTGTGGAAGAACTATGCAAACGCATAGCTGATGTTCTAAAACCTCTTCCATAAGATTCAAAGCATCCCAGAAAACCAGCAATTCCCACAAATGCAGCCACAGAAGCAACTGTTAGTACAGAAGGAGTTTGCTCCAGTTTTAGGACTGCATTTGCCCTATATTACAAGGGCATTTTCTTGTTTAAAGATTTATATATATATATACACACATATAACCATAGAAGCTTGTTTTAAATCTGTATTTCAAAAAGCATGCCCTTGGGTAATGATAGATTTGACTGAAGAGTGATGCATCATGAAGAACTTCTAGAACACTGGACATGGAAACAATTCCTGCTTTTTTTAAACACTATGGTCACAGATAGAAAAAAAAAGATCATTGTGTAAGAGCTCATTTAGACACCAAGGCTCATCTTCCTGACCCAAGTCAAATTAGAGGTGATGGTGGCAAAACAAAGACTATGAAGACCAACTTCACCAACGTCACTGGGTAAAAAGATGTGATCTAAACTACAGTAGAGAAACAGAAATGACTATAAATCTGCTTTTGAAAGCTTCCATGAAGTTTCAACTGCACTTTAGAGAAAATCCACATTGTGGAGTGTGATATAGTTAGGTAACAATTACTCCTTAAAAAACACAAAGCACCATGGGATCACCTTGATGTGAGGTGTTACAGCTTGGAGCTGAACTTGCTGCAACTTTAGTTTAGCTGTCTTGTTCCCTCCCTCAACTGAAGAGATCATAAATTAGCAGCAGCTCGGAGAAAAGAAGATCTCATACTTGAAGATGAAAAGCCAAAGAAAACTCAATAATGAAATAAATGAGATTTCATTTAGGAATGAAAATGTTCCTCTAGTTCAGGAGGTCAGATACATTTCTATTAGGAATGAGATGTTCTGCTTAATTTTCATCCATGAAGTCAAAACCATCACAATATTTTTGTTGCACATTAAAGCGATATTTCCTAACCTATGTTTGCTGCCAAACCCTGTACTTAAAGAAATCCTGTTTATTAGAGAACATTATTATTAGGCAGTTATTTCAGCTGTTTGGTATGAGTCTAGGCACACACTATGTATCCTGATGCAACTGGGTTTTTTCTTTGATTTTCCCCCTCATTTTCCTGCAAAATTCCAGACAGAACAGAGTATTTCAGTTGCTATGCTCACACACAAACACCTGGAGTTTTTCCATTTCTTTTTATCAGAATTAGACTCATAAGCAGTGGGGGGGAAAGGTCTCCCAACTCATATTCTTTGCATCTTGACAATTAAAACATTCCCCCACAAGCAACCAAAAGACCATCATTTCCCTCAAATTAACTCATATTTACAATGACTGAAACAAGCTGTGTCCATGGACTTCAGTCTGCTACCCTAACACTCACTTCCCTACTAGACAAGAAGGAAACGTACACAGGGGAGAGCTACAGCAGGCTGGGAAAGTCACTCTCTTGTGCACTTGAAGCCCAGAAGAGCCTGAAAAGGTTGCCAAAAAGACACAAAAACTTTCTTTTCTTGATAACAGTAGTTGTTTTGAACAGAAGTTAAAAGTACATTTGTATGGAACAAGTGCCACTAAAAACAAGATTGCTAATTAATTGTCGAATCAGTATCAACAAAGTCCTACCATTTGCCCCAAAGATTCCTCTCTGAAAGTATTTAACCTGGCACTCCCATGGAGTATTATGTGGACTGAGACAGACAGAAATCCTAAGCATAGCTATTTTTATCTTTAGTCAACTGCTGCTTATTTATCTAGGCCACAGAATAAACCACAACTGAACTGTCAATTTCATTTTCTTGTCCAATTTGAGATACATCAACAAGTAAACGCTGGTCTCATGATGATTTATCATTTCAGTTTGATCATTTAAAATTCTGGTTTGGGGCCAGATATGAAGCCTTGTTCTGTCTCTCTTCCCACAGACTTCAATAGAGTCAAGGAGGTATCTTAAAGCCTTTTCTATTGCCATAGATCTAACAGAGTACCTATTTTAAAAGCAGGCAAGAACTACCTTCTCCTCCAAAATACGATGATAAATACCACATTTTAAGTCTCAAGCTTCAGGAAAAAATAAACTTCCTGTAAAAGTAACAGAATGAATTGAAACACAAATTAGTGGTTTGGGCTTAGGGTTGGTTGTTTTTTTTTCCCAAGTGTGGGAGAAAGAATTTCTGGTCAAATGCATGTGCTGTTAGCATGTGTTTTGCTTGTTTAAAAGCCAGAAGCCACCAATCTTCCCAGCCACTACTAGCTGCTGATGGTCCCTGAGCATGGTTCAATCATGCTGAATTTTTTAATTGTTGCATAAATACAATAAATGAAAAACACATTCATCCAATGGGGCTCTAATGTTGGGGGGGTTAAATGTATTTGAAGTACTGTATTTTCTCCCTGCAGAACTGCTTTGGAAGTCTCTTACTGGTTTTGTCAGTTCCCCTGCACTTAGCTGCCCACTTTTTGATGGCATGGGTGACTACCACATGCTGTCTCCTCTATTCCTTCTCAGCTAGAATTTTACTATTAATAATTTATTTCTTGATTATCCAACACTGTTTGCTGAGCCCAACCAGATGGTTCCACTGCCTGCTTCCTACCTGCCTAACTTCTCATTTGTGGCCTGAGCTTTCTTAGTGGAGTACATCTACCAGTTGAACTCTTCTTCGGTTTTCCAACACTCCTAGCTGCATCTGTCATCTACAGATTTCTTTTTTGTTTAGCTACATACAAATGCAGCAGAATGCACAAAGCTAAACCTACCACACAGTTACCAGCAGGTGGTAAAAACATGTCAGACCCATAACTCACAGAATTACTGCTGAAAAAAATCACTTCCCTTCCCAAATAAGTACACTAGCAGTCACACCATAGATCTCCACAGAGCTTAATAAGCCTGACTAGGGCAGCTGGGTATTCATTATCTGAGTATTTCATGTGCAAAACATTCCTTTACTCTATTTTTTGAAAGAGAATAAATGTCTGTGACCAACTTGTGTAACTAGAGACTGACAATATCATCAGATAAAAGGGTAGTATCTAGTGCCTGAATATTGTTTCACAAATTCCATGCACTTATCTGTAACATTCATGGTAACAAATATTGTCAAAAAGCATGCTTAAGCTTCCAGCTAAAACATACTGTTCCATTAAGTAAGTATCTCCTAATTTCTCATGCACAACTACTACTCATATACTTGAGTTGCACATATGATTCTGGTAACAGCACATAAAGATGACAAACTGCAACCAGTGTGGGCTGCTCACTGCAGTGAGCTCTTTGCTTGGCTATGACTGCTAAATGTGTTTCTAAACTGCACAGACAAACCCAGATCCTGAATGCCTTGCAGTTCAGAACAGCACCTAAAGAATGTCTAACTGAAGCATGGGGAACACCCAAATCATCAGGATTTAACAATGGCAGTGGAAGGTAATCTAATGAACTTAAACACTCCTTTTAAAAACCAGGGGAAATGTGATCTAAATGTGATCTAACATAACACAAAAAATCAGGCATGAACCAGTAATGTGCACTTGCTGCCCAGAAAGTAAATCGTGTTCTGGGCAGCATCAGAAGGAGCATGACCAGATGACCAGCAGGTCGAGGGAGAGGATTCTACCACTCTCCTCTGCTCTCGTGAGACATCCCCCATCCCCCCTGAGTACTGCATCCAGCTCTGGGGCCCTCAGCANCTATGATCAGCTGATTGCTCTGCTCCCCATTTCTGAAGGCCACTACTCCTGTCATAGAAACAAGTAAACAAGGCATATCAACTCCTAACAGCAGCAGCAGACTACAGCCCTGGGTACCAAGGTAAACTAGTGTTGAATTCATTTCACTCTAACAAAATGTAAAGTTTATCTGTTGTGGNAAAAGACATGGATGGAGTCCAGAGGAGAGCCACAAAGATCATCAGAAGGATGGAACACTCTCCTGTGAAGACAGGCTGAGAGACTTGGGGTTGTTTAGTGTGGAGAAGAGAAGGCTCTGGGGAGACCTTACTGTGGCCTTCCAATACTTAGAGGGAGCTTCTACAAAAGAGGGAGACACACTTTTTACATGGACAGATAGTGACAGGGCAAAAGGGAACAGTTTTAAACTGAAAGAGGTGAGACTCAAATGAGATGTTAGGAAGAAGTTCTTTACTCGAGGGGTGGTAAAGAACTGGAACAGGTTGCCCAGAGAAGTTGTGGATGTCCCATCCCTGGCAGTATTCAAAGCCAGGCTGGATGGGGCCTTGGCCACCCTAGTCTAGTGGGTGGCATCTCTGCCTATGGCAGGGGGGTTGGAACTAAATGATCTTTAAGGTCCCTTTCAACCCAAGCCATTCTATGATCAGCTGATTGCTTTGCTCCCCATTTCTGAAGGCCACTACTCCTGTCATAGAAACAAGTAAACAAGGCATATCAACTCCTAACAGCAGCAGCAGACTACAGCCCTCTAACAAAATGTAAAGTTTATCTGTTGTGGGAATGATAACCTGTAGGGGAGGTACAAAGCAGGCAATGGGGGCCAGTAAGTGATTCAGCCACCCCAAACTAACCTCCCACTGCACATGATTCTATACTCTGAAAGCAAATTAGGCCTCCTAAGTCTGACAGCTTGTAAATATGATGCTGGGAGTATAAACAATTTGCTGGAAGAGAAAAACATTACTTGGGACTTAAGGGTAAAATAAAGAAAAAAAGAGGGGAAAAGTGCAATAGTTTAGAAAACAAGTATCTCATTGATACCAGGATAAAACAGCTGTTAATGTCATTCCCCCTTCATCTTCCCCAAATCAGATGTTGCAAAAAAGGAAAAAAAGAAAAGAGCATCCTATCTTTTTGTCACATATTATAATTTTCATGTAAAACTTATGACTTAGAGGCCATAACTCCAAGTCATAGCCTTGCCAAAATTATGTCAAGAAATATGTTCAGCTAACCTTTGGGCTGGCACCTTAGGCTGGCTACTCTCTGCCTTAAGACGTAGAAAGCTGCAAAACAAATAGCCAAAAAAAGAAATTCCAGCTTATTTTTGTTGGTTGTTTTTTTTTTTTCCTGTAAGGAGGATGGACTTGGCTGGGGTTTTTTATCAACTTGTTACATTCCTGGAGACTTACACGCATTCAACATTCAGAGCTTTTCTGCAATAAAAAGAATTAAATTCTGGGACACATTTAAAAATGGAAGTAGTTCCAGCAGTTATTTCATTGTGAGATTTAACACATATTCTGATAGGTAAGAGTAATTAAATATAATGACACGATGCTATTCTTATTCAATCAGCTAAGGAGCTACCCTTTGCCATGCTCCACATGGCACATAGTTGTAAAAATTCTCATGTTTCACACTTTAGATTCAATGTTTCTATCAAGAGAACATAAATGTTGTTCTTAAAGAGACAGTATCCTTTCATTGAAACATAGGTATATCTTCAATGCTCCACTTCCACAGAGCAAACAAAGGGTTAGCATCAGGAAGCTAATTTGAAAGTAATTAAAATTACACTCATTTATAAGTATCTGAACACCTGCAACCAATAAACATGCTGGCATATAAATTTACTGGTCAGTTTTTTATTATGTCTAAATTTTGAAGGTCATCCAAATTAAAGCTAATCCTTAGAGACCTTTTTAGCTCTTACCACCACATGAAACTAGACACACTACAAAAGCTAAATAAGGTGGAAACACAGATTTATGTTTCAGGCTTCTTTTAAATCAATTTATTTGCCAATAAAATTAATGTCAGCAGCACAGCTTGTTAGCCTCCATAGGCTTATTATAAAAGACTGAGCCTTAAGCTATAGCAGCTTTTCATAGTTTTAGTATGTGACCAACACTTAAGGGTGTGCTATGATTGCAATTTATATTGGTTTAAATTATGTTCAACCAGAAAAGCCTCACAGCATTTGTTAGAGTAGAGAGAGGCTCCTGAGGCTGCTGCTAGGCTTTGAGGGAAGGCTCCAAACACAAATACACTACAACATATTACTGTTGAGATTTCCTTGGGAATAGCTGGACTATTTCAGGAGGTTCTCTGTATGAAGAGCAAGAGAGATGCTGTGTGGAAGTGGGAAAGGATACTGTATCTTTAGCATAGTAAAGTCATAATTGCTTTAAAGGCATAAAGCATCTAAACGGAACAAAACAAACCACAACTGAATAAAAATAGCAAAACATCATTTTTCTTGCAGAGCAGTATTAAAGCAGTCTTGCAATTCTGTATGAAATGTATTTGCTTTGAAGAGTACCAGGGGTGCACAAAAATATTGCTCATTTTGCAAGAAGCAGACATGCTGCATATCAATATTAACTAAACATTAATGCAGACTATATTCTCAAACCACAAATTCAGTAACAAAGCTCTTTATTTATTTAGGAGTTTTCTGTTAGGAGTCAACCTCTTGGAAACCAATTTTTTTTCATGGCTTGCTATTAACAAAATGAAGGTTTTATTTTTGTGCATCTTGGCCTATACAGAATTGCCATTTCCACTGAAAGCATTTGTTATGGGCAAGAAACAGAAGTCCTAAGCAGCTCAGGGCCTCCTCTCCCATTGATGTATGAGATCATTTATATGGGTAAACTCCCATAAACATTATCATTGGTTATACAAAGTCTCCTAGGCATCAATGAGAGCAGAGCCACCTCTTCCCCTCCCCTCCCAGCACCCTGCCTCTCTGATAGCACAGATACACAGTCTTTAAGCTCATTAGGATAGGAGCAGCAGCAGAGACACCAGAAATCTCTTCACAAGTGTAAGAAGGCAGCAGCATGCACAATTCCCAGCAAAGCATTTGGTTATGTCTGCACCTGTTGTATCAGCTTGTACAAGCTTCCCTCCCTCTCTTGGAAGTCCTCTTAAGAACCTCCTGAAATAGGCTTTCTACTAGATTTGACTAAATCTAAATGCTAGCCTGACATCCTTCAGTTAGTATTTGTTCATGATGCAGTGCTAAGGGGAGGTGTAAACTGATGGCTTGACTTACACTTTTATTAATGGACTATCCTACTCTACACCTTGATGATTGCTTTGTCCCTAGGCTTTCCAGCCAATTGTCATGGCTCTGGTGTAAGGTGGTGGGAAACTACTTTGCTGACCTAACAAAACTTTTGCTGGTTTTGTTCCCTAGGTAGAACACTCATAGCTCAGCACAGTGAGATAACCAGATGGAGTTACAATAGATGGATGCTCTGGAAGAAGGAGAATTCAACACTGAAATGAGTAATCAAGCACATCACTACTTGTAAAATCCATGTTCAGTGGCATTTTATTCCTGTTTAGCATCTTCTGCTGGTCAAACTTTCTATCTACCAGAAAAAATAACCTCAAAGTACCTTTTGTTGACTCCTAACAGTCATGCAAACTCCTCCCAACAGAGGATCTGACTGCAGATCTGCATCCATTTGTCAAACCTGCAGATCCAACGTTCTATTTTGTATAAATGTGGACACAGCAAAAGGAACCATTTTTGCCATCACCTCTAGCAAAGGAGTTGTTCAAACTGTAATCCAGAATGAGAATTCAAGCTGGTTTATATTGCTTTTCTTAAATATATATATATATTGCTTTACCTTCTGTCCCTTTTTTAATCTATGTTAAAGTAGCATCTCTTTCTACAGTCCTTGGCTGTTAAAATGGAGCTCTAATTTTGAAGCAAAGGGCAGCCTACATCTTTAAGGTACCCTCACTACATTTAACTAGCACATAAATCAATTATAAACAGACATGCAGCCAAGTACAAAGCAGGTGTATTTTGTTCATGAAAGACATACACATGTGGAAACCATTTTCATAGCTTTTGAAAGAACTACAGAGATCTTTGTAAGCCAGCTAAAAGCAAGGAAGTTTACCCGTTCTAAGAATAACTTTCAGGGAACCAAGGTGGATTAGTGGCAAAAACACCCATGAAGAGCTGTTTTTCAGGTAACTCTTAGCATGGCCTGTTGGAAACTGAAGGGCAGAACTTTCATACTGAAGAATAAAAAGCATCACACTACTTCTTAAGTAAGTCTCTGCATTAAATGAGTGTATCTCATCCCATATTTTAGTCTGATAGGCTAAGCAGGTTTCAGAGCTCAGTATGAGAGGATATATATGTTACTGTGTTCAGTTTTGGGTCCCCCACTACAAGAAGGTCAGAGAGGCATTAGAGTGTGTCCAGAGAAGGACAATGAGGCTAGTGAGGGCTCTGGAGCACAAGTCTTCTGAGGAGTGGCTGAGGGAACTGCAGTTGTTTAGTCTGGAGAAGAGAAAACTCAGGGGAAATCTTTTCATTCTCTACAACTACCTGAAAGGAGGTTGTGTAAACTTCCTAAGGCAAGTCTTTTCTGCTGGCACACAGAAAAGTTTGTTTGTGCAAGATGTGTGTAATGATTTATGCCCTACAGTGGTTTTCCCTGTGTACCTTAAAACACACTGAATGGGTTCTGGGTTAGGATGACAAATTCGGTACCACAGATGCAGTTGCCTTACAATGCAAAAGGAGTTATGAATTAAAAATGTGTTGCTGATATCTGCTCTCACCAAAAATGCTGGGTCATAGGATATGAAAACCCCTTCCTCTGACACAAATGCAAAAGAAACTTTTTCTACCCTTGCTTTTGCTCTGAGGTATAGTTTTGCTGTGTGCACAACAACAACACATAAAAATGGAAGACAACAGCCCTATCTTTACACACAGCTCATGAGGTACTGTATCAACGGACCATTTTCCACAGAAGCAGGCTTTTGTGTGATTATTCACAGTTACTACTCCTGCTACTTAGGAAGGTATAAGAAATTCCCACAGGCTAGGCAATAACATGGGATTTTTGGACTAATTTCAACTGAGATATTTAACATCTAACTTTAAAGCAGTGATGCTGCAAGTCCATCAATGTAAAGGATCAGCTCTACCAATGATGAGGTTGTCACATGAACTAAGAGATGTTGCTCAAACAACACTACTGCTGTTGCTTCCAAATCAGCCTTTCTACAGACATTTAACCAATAAACATGGTTTATATACCAGAACAAAACATCAGAAAAGATGATGTAAGTGACATTAGTGATGGAATATATCCACAGTTCTAAATCTAGATTAGGCCACTAAATAAGTGTGGATGGATTTTCAATTTACAAGGAAAAGAATCATAGAATCCTAGAATGGGCAGGTTGGAAGGGACCCTAAAGATCATCTAGTTCCAACCTCCCTGCACTGAGCAGGGATGCCAATCACTAGACCAGGTCACCCAGGGCCACATCCAGCCTGGCCTTGAGAAATGCCAATGAATTTGAGTTACACTTGTTCAAGCCCCTTTTAAAATACAGCTATACTTGCATCAATCTCAAAATGGACTTTGGTGTTCACAACCTATGAGAAACAAAACCAATCTGTTTCAAAGTTCTTGATTATTTCACTTGGAGGGACAACTCCTAAGTGTGTTTGCTGGAATTGGAAAGCCATTTAGGAAGGCAATTTCATGTCACTAAAGGCAGAATATTTCCACTAGCTGAGATGCTACAGCATGCACTGGCAGGCTCTGGAAGCAAGTTTACATACAGACCAGCCCTACATGCACTTCCTTACATATAGCAGTCTTGATTGGTGTGATTTATTAACAGGAGACAGAGGATGTTTGAAAGGAAAAGTATAAATTAAAGGAAAAGCCTGATACGAACTTCTTCCTACATGTTTATAGGAGTGAAAAAGACAGCTGAGTTATGCTGAGCTGTGTTACTAAGCAGTAGTAAGCATGATTATGCTCTCTGTGTGCTCCTTTGTCACTCAAAGGGACATCAAAGGAATTACTCCACACTTCACAAAGTTTAGCTAACACAGTTCCGTTTCCATTTGCAACTATGGATGGATGGAAGGAAGATCAGGAGCCTGAGTTACCAAGGCTTAATGCTTTACTGCTGGCCAGCTGTGCCACACTCCTACCTTGGAAAGAGTTCATATATACAGGCTTAAACATCTGTCACAATTAAACCACTACTTTAAACCACACAGTTGGTTTAAACTAACACATTTTTTTCTCACTAGCCATAGGCAGAAAGAAGGTATGCTCACACCTGTGTGCTGGAGCAGCTCAGCTTGACAGCAGAATATGGATCCAAGTATGTTAGCAATCATTTGCCCATGGCTCATCATGGTTCAGAGGGCTTCATGAACTAGGACAATCCTGTCATGTACTGCAGCCTCTATTCTTGCTACTCTCTGGCTCCAGCATGGCTCTAACCTTACATTTGTTGTCAGAAAGATCAATTCTGAGGTAATTAGTGCCTACACAGTAAATTATGGATGAGTAAGCAGGTGAGAGTCCAGAGGTGCTGGAGCACTTGCAGGCATACCAAGGATGGCACCAGCTACTTTGAGAAAGTGTTCAAACTCACTTAGAAAGAACTCAGCAATGTTACCTGAATATTCACGGGTTATTTTTCAGGCTCATTGTGCATTGGGTCTCACTACTCATTTTTAAGCCTGACTCTACACTTGTTTTCATTGTGTAAATACAGTTTATTCTAGAAATAGCAAAGAAACCCTACATTTAGTAAAGAAAGTCTGACAAGTATTTATGCCACTCACTTTGGGGACAGGACTAAGAGGTTTGCCTTTCTCCACAGACAAAGCAGGAAAAATAACTGTGTACTTGGAATTTTTTCCATGATATCCCTTTGCACAGTAAAACACTCAAGTTCTCCTTTGAGGCCAGGAATGCTGCCTTCAGTGCCAGGTTAATCCTTCATACTGAACACCACATTCCCAAAGTGGAGAGTTGACTACAGATTTTCTGTTTGGCTGCAAGCACTAGCAAGATGCACTTTCATTTGGTGTAATCTCCCATTCTGTGATATGACTGGAATTCTCACCACCCACAACTGGGGCAGATTCTCTTGCTTTATTTTGCTAAGAGTTTGGCTCCCGTTTGAAAACTAGAAGGAGCTGCTAAGTTTTTTAATAACATCTTCCAAATATCTGAGACTCTTCTGAGCCAGTAATTCAGAAATTATCAGCACCTAGTCTGTCAAAATAATGAGAGAGGGAAAATGCACTTAGATACCTAACTGATAATTGTATTCTTTTGAAAGCCTGGTCCCAACTACTGGAGATAACCACATAAAACTGTGCATGGAGAACAAATCTGTGAACAACGGACTAAAATATAGTGGAAGGAGGGGAGAATTCACCCACAAATGCCTTCAAAAAGAGCTTTCATGGTACCTGAAAAAGTTGGCACTACAAATGACCTTACTGACAAAATTCAAAGTGGGGGGGGGGGGAACCCCAACTCATACAAGCTTGTTTTCAGCTTCTAGTTATGACTCTTTGATAGCATCACTTTATGCAATTTCTGTCTCCCAAGATCATAAAAATGCAACCCTCAAATCACACTTAGTCATAGTGAGAAATTGACCTCCATCTAAACATGAGCTGCAATTTATGATCACAACACAGGAGACAAGTTGTCTACGCAAAAGGCCACAGTGAGACTCTTAATATTTTGGAGTTTTTTTTGTTTTGTTCTTGTTATTTGGGGTTTTCTTAAAACAATTACAATTATAGGTAATTGCCAGTTAAGCCTTTATAGCCTCAAAGGTTTAAATGCTCAAAGATTTTCAAATCAAAGTGCATTATGAAAGACTGACATAGATTCTATCATTTCTGGAGCAGCCTCAATCAACCTGCTTCATATTGTCCTTCCTTCTCTAGAAACATTCATGCCAAGGAAAGGACTACTTCTTAACAACTAACACCATAAACTTCAAAATGATGCATAGTATGGCTTGAGAGAGATCAACCTGAGAACTCTGCATCAAATACACTATCAGGGATGTTATGTTCCACAAGTATTTTACATAGCTTTTATCACCAGTCATCTTACATATCTATTAAACATTGTGGGCTTTTAATGCACTTAGGAAGGAAGATGCCAGTCTTGCTGTTTACAGATTTGAACAAAACCTTTGCTGAGAGTCTACAATGCCAATGCTATTTCTAATCTCTTGCCTAATATCTACCACCTACAGTCACTGCCCTGCAGACTAAGCAACTTGAAGTATTTAATACCTGCTTTATTTTAAAAATGGCTTGGCAAAAAAAAGGAACTACTGTGCAGAGATGTGCATCTAAATTAAATAAAACCCAAGCCAAACACAAAAAAACTATGAGGATCAGTATTTTTATTAACTCCTGCAAAAACTTAAGAGATATCACTCCTATATGCATGTTAAACACAAGCGAGTGTTCCCAGTATCAACAGCTGTAACTCTAACAAGCTGAGCTCTCTACTGCACTCCTAATAAATTTAACTTCTACACAGTGCTAGCTGCCACCACAGAATACCTTTTGAAGGTGTAGTTAATGATGAAGACTTAGCTACTTGATGATCCTGAAACTACACCAAAGATTCTACAGAAGATGTATCTCAGAGATGTTTCTCTTCATGTGTGACTCAGTAAAAGGATGCTGTCAGGCAGATTTATTCCCTTATTTTGGGGTTATGATAGAATGTTTGAACATAATCCTAACTGGAATATTTCCATCAGCTTCTAGGTGAAATATCAATAATTTGGGTTTCCTTTTTAGAAGTAAAAATTCTTGCCCTGCAGTGCTTGTAACATGACAGAGCATAGTCTTATGTCACAGACATATTAGAGTATGAAATGGAAACCAAACAGACATTCCCTAATTCTCATTGCCCTAATTGAAGTTTACCTTATTTGACTACAATCAGTTGTAGTACTGTTAACAATAGAGAGAACTATAACATGACAACATCCTTCTAAGTAAGTCAGACTCACACATGCAAAAGCCTAAGCCCTGCATTGTAAGGATGTGTGTGACCATGTGAAAGATCTGGCTAGGTGTGTACAAGCCTTTCCTACAAGTGACTAGAAGCCCCAGCAGCAATGATACTCACGTTGGCATTGTCCCCAGGCCAATCGGGCCCAGCCCCAGCAGCAGTCAATTCTACTTCCAAACCGGCACAGTCCTATGGAGGAGACTATTTGTCTGGGCCACCTGAACAAGACAGTTCAAAAAAGTCTGGTGACACATTTTGAAGTACTTGAAGTTATTCTACGTTAAGAAAAACAATAGACAAAGACCAACAAAAACCTCTCCTGCATAGAAAAAGAGCCACTAAAATGATTGTGGACTTGAGCACCTCTCTCATGCAGAGAGGCTGAGAGAGCTGGGGCTAGTTAGCCTGGAGAAGAGCAGCCTAAGGGGAGATCTGATCAAGGCTTACTAATACTTACTGGGTGGGTGTCAGGAGGCTGGGGCCAGGCTTTGTTCTGTGGTATCTAGTGACAGGACTAGAGGCAATGGGAAAATACTAGCACACAGGAAGTTCCATCTAATATGAGAACTTTTTCCTTTGAGGGTGGTGGAGCACTGGCCCAGGCTGCCCAGGGAGGTGCTGAAGTCTCTGGAAATACCCAAAACCCAACTAGACACCACCCTGTGCAAGCTGCTCTAGGTTATCCTGCTCTTGCAGGAGTGCTGGACTAGATGATCTCTAGAGGTCCCTTCCAACCCCTAACATTCTGTGATCCTGTAAAATATATGGTATTTCTATTGCTATTACTTTGTTAGCTTCAGAAAACTACAAAGATGATTAGGGTGTGGAGCATCTCCCTTACGAGGAAAGGCTAAGAGAGCTGGACTTGGTTAGTGTGGAGAAGGCTGAGAGGGGACCTTATCAATGCATATCAGTATCTGAAGGGAGGGTGTGTCAAGAGGATAAAGCCAGGCTCTTCTCTGCCCACTGCAGGTGGGTTGGACTAGATGACCTCCAGAGGTCCCTTCCAACCCAAAAGATTCTATGATTCTCAGCGCTGCCAAGCAACAGGACAAGAGGCAGTGGGCACAAACTGTTTGCCCAGGGAGGTTATGGAGTCTCCTCTAAAATTCAAAAACCATATGAACACAATCCTGAGTAATGTGTTCTAGGGGACCCTGCTAGAGCAAGGAGATTGGACTAGAAGACCTCCAGCACTCCCTTCCAACCTTAACCGTTCTGTGATTGTGCGACTACCGGCAAAGAGGGGAAAAGATAATTAGTGTAACTTCGCAAAGCCTGAACAAACTGACATGCTTTGCAATGTGCTCACTGCTGCCGCTCCCAGGCTGGTATTGAGCAATTTCAGAAGGCTCAAATACAGGATTTATAACGTGGAACAAACCACTACCATAAAGTTTCGGCATTGCTTCAGTTCACAATATATGGCCAAATTTTCTCACTGAAACATTAAAGAGGGGGAGAGAAGGGAATAAAAACAAAGTTTCCCGAACTGTTAAAAAGATACTAAATCAAAATTAGAGCTGTAGTCTTCCCTTAATCCAAGGAAAAGTCACCACAGTCTCAAGCAGTTACAAAGAATGGACTTCAATTCTTAATGACAAACCGAAACCAGGGGAACACTGCATCTCAGCAAACCCTAAACAGAAGCTCTTGCAGAGGGAATCGCACTGGCTGCTTCACCCGCACAGAGAACTTGTGCTGGGCAAATCTGCTCCTCACAGCACCCACGAAGCGTCCTCCAAGCTTCCTTACAGCCTCTGACTACACCTGACACAGCTCAGCACAGCCCGGGAGGCACTCGCTCCCCGAGCAGGCGTTTTCACCTCGCTTCATGTTAAAACTTGACTCGCAACCTTCAGCGTATTCTGTTTCAAGCGCCTCGAGGCGTCAATAAACTAATTTTATTTCTACAGCACGCCAAGTGCTTTGTTTTTAATTCCTACAGGACACAACCCTGCCAGACCCATCAACTTTTTATACCCAAGCCCGTATTTAGGTAGCCGAGCAATGTGTGTCCCAAGGGCTGAGTGGAACAGGGCCGAGCGAGCCCGGCCGGGTAAGCCCCACCGACACCGGGACCTACCGCCCCGCGCCTCCACCTGCGGCCGCCCGGCCTCGCCTGGCCCCTCAGCCCGTGGGCACCTCTCCTTGCTTCCCGGGGGACAAGTCCCCTCCAAGGGTTCTGGGGTAACAAGCCACCTACCACCCCCTGCCGCCATTTCGCGCCCCAGCGGTCTGGTAGTAGTTGCGGAGCCCATGGGGCTATTACAGCCTCCGGCGCCCAAGACCCCAGTCCGCCCGCCCGAGGAGGAGTACGGGACTCCCTCCGCTCGGGCTCCGACCTGCCCGAGAAAACACCAATTTCCCTGCCCGGCGGTCCCCGACCACTGTCCCTCCGCTCCCCCCGCAGAAGCCGGCACGGTACCTACCTTCTGTCAAACTCCGCGGTCGCCCCCAGGGAGAGGCAGGACGCTAGGAGCAGNGCCCCCAGGGAGAGGCAGGACGCTAGGAGCAGCCGCAGGGAGAGGTCCATGGCCAGCTGGCCGGGGAGGGCAGCGGTGGCGGAGGCGCTCCGCACCGCCGCGCTGCACGGCGGACCGCGGGGCAGAGGGTCCGGCTGCGCTGCGACAGCTCCAGAGAGGCTGCAGCGAGCCCCTGTCTCTGCCCGCCCGGCTGACGGGCGGAGGAGGCGCTGCACGGGGAGCGGCAGAGCCGCCCGCCCCCGCCAGAGGCGCCCGCGCTCGCCCGCCCGCCTCCCCGCTGAGGGGCACCTGGCGGGCTGCGGCGCGACCCCCGCCGGTAGGGCCCGGCCCCTCGGTGTGCACCAGCCTACCGGTACAGCCGGTGTAGGAGGTGGCGGGAATGAGACATGGGCCGGGCGAGGCAGAAAACGGCAGTCTGAAAACACTGAGATGGGTGGGCTTTGTGTTGAGGGCTTTTTTAGCTTGAACTTCATGAGGGGGCATGGCCACCTGCTCCTGTCTGTGAGCAAAGTCCACTTAAGGCTTAAAGCCTTAAGATTTGGCCTTCCTTGGCCAACCAGACTTCTTCCAGAATGAAGCTTTCCAAAAGAATTACAAGGTGTATGTGGGGTTTTTTTCTGGCTCAAAAACTATTAACACTTCTCAGATGTTGACACATAACGTAAGGTGTCCAGAAGAGAAAAGTGACAAGTTTAAACATTACCCACACAGCACGTAACAGCACCTGAGCACCACTACCACACAAGAACTGTGCCTGTACTCTACAGTAACATGCTAAAATACAGCAGTTATTTTTGTTTCTATGAACTAGAGCTCTCAGGACTTACTGAGGGACACTTAATAACAGCGTGTCACCAATTTAGAGTCAGAGCTGCTCTGAGATCCTGCTGATTACAGACAGATGAGGCCAACAACTTGGACTAGGTTGCAGCATTGGTTTTGATTTGTGCCCATACCAAGGCTAAAGCTCATCAGCTGTTCTTACAAGGGTCTGGCTGCAGCATAGAGGCAGAAAACAAAGATCTTCTGGGTTGTGCTGTAACACAAAGCCAAAGCCTTTAGAGAGTATTTGGATGCCAAACACAATTGCAGGCTTTAGAATTCAGCTGGTAGTTCTGTAACAGAGCATTTTCCACCTTCAAAACACTTCACAGATAATTCAAGCACCACTAGAACTACTTCTTGAGATACAAATCACGTGAGTGAGCTTCCAAAAGCTATACTCCTTCCCAGAGCAGTTTTACCACTTTGTGCTCAAGTTTGCAGCAGAAGATCCCCCTCAAATCTTCCTTCCCCTCTTTTTGTCATCTTTTCAGGATCATACATTCCCCCACGCTAAGCCTTCTGTCCACAGCCTCAACCTAGCACTTTTCAGACACAGAGAAAAAACAACTGTTAAAGGTGAACGGTGATGATTCCACACTGTGGTTATTAACTAGACTTAGATAACAAGCAAGCCCCCTCAGAGGACTCAGTTCAATATAAAAATTGCTCCAAGGACCAAATCTGGTTCCATTCACTCACATGAGAAGCCAATAGCCAAGCAGTGAAGACAATGACACAGTGGCATTTGGGAAAGACAGGAGAGCATCTGGCTCAGATTAGATTCTTGCTGAGCAAATTTCCAGCTCTTGACTGATTGATCACTTTTCTTTTTTTTTCACTTGGATGTGTGATGTAGGATAACAGACCACGTGGAATGAATTCACTGTCAGGATTTTATGGGCAAAAGGGCAGAAATCCTGTTTGTGATAAGCACAGGGATTTCTTTCTGATAATAGTATCTGCCTGCAACTCTCTAACTTGTAGAAGTGTCCACAAATTACACTGCAGCCAAGTTCAGGACAGGTGCCAAAAGCAACATTTGAACTTTCACTGTGAATTAAGGTCTAGGGCAACCTGACACTTTCCCTCTGATGTCCAAAGGAACATGCCATAAAATCAGCTCCTTTCATGCAGTGCTACATACTTGTACTTATATACACAGTAACTTCAAGGCACACACTATTTCTTTAAAGCACGTATACTCAGAAATGATAAGGTCATTTAATCTCTCTAAAATGCCTCAGGATTTAAGAAACACAGAAGACATAGTATTTTGAACAGCAATGCTGTAGCCTTGTGTATGAAAAAGTCAAAATGCATGCAGCAGTTGCAAATAGAAAAGTAAATTTTGCCTGAAAAGGGCTTTATTTTATGCAAGCATAGTGACCCACTTACATAAGCAGAAATTAAAGAGCATAAAATGATTTTCCCACAAATCAAATCATCTGTCATCAAACCAGAAACAGACCTTCTGTTTTCCAATTTCTTACTTAAACCACAAATCCATCCTTCTTCCCTTCCAAGTATTTCACCCTCACTGAGGCTAAGAAAGTGAACCACAAGTACCACACGACCTTAAGTCACTAAATCACACCACGATGTGTGTAAAAAATACCTCATTTGTAGTTAATGGCATGCATGATCATATTCTGCATTTGTGATGCTAATGTAACATGAATACTTCTTGGAAAAAGGAGCAGAAGAAAAGAATCCAAGCCCAAACTATCTATGAAACTTTGAATGTCATTACTTTTCTCCTGGGGCTATGCAATTTTGCTTTTTAAACAACTTTATAGAAGGTATATTTAAAAGCAGTACTTATTGAGTAAATATTATCTCCATCATATGTCAGTCCCATGCTAATAAGAAAACTGAGGCATTAAGAAAATCCAACAATTCAGTCAGCTAAATCAATTTTGGTACTCCACCTCCCTCATAGTAAATCTACTTGAAAGGGTAAGAAAGTTATTAAAACTATCAGATACTGTAGTATCCAGTTACCTTCTCTACAGATAAACAATGTGCTTTGAACACACTCATTCAAAACCTTTTTCTACACCAGTTTCTAAATTAATTTGCTTTCTCCAGTGATTTTTTTCCAAACAGAACTTGATCCTTCCTTAAAAACTATGAGTGGTATTTGGGTTGAGTTTCCCGCATTTCATTAGAGTGTAAAGAATTTATTATCCTCCATAAATAAACAATAATTTACCTTTCAAAGCCCAGTAACATTTCATATTCCCTTCTGCATATGTCTTTTAAACAGATTTCTAACTATCCATGTTATCAGTATTTGTACCAAAGGTATTTTAAAAGCATAGGGAATCAGAATGACAATTCCCCAACTTTAACATTACTTTGTTCATTAGGGAATTAATCAACTTGGCCTCACTTACAGCACCAATCACTGAAAGCATAAAACTCTGCAAGTGATGTAAAAGCCATCTCCAGCAGGATGGTGAGGGACAACATAGCTTCAAAAACTGGTGCTAACCTGTCTGCACTAATCCCAGCCTCATCCATCCTGCACCTTCAGTGATGCCATCAATGAAAAAGATGTAACTGTTGGAAAACTTGGGCTTAAAAACTGGGTTTTGTGGACAAAACCAGAAATTACATTGTATTGATCCCCACTTGCAGGCAGGCAAGTGGGTGGAACTGGGATTAGTTCTGCATGTGAGTGAAACAATTGTGAATGTCTTCACAGACTGAGCAGAAAACCACACATCTGGTGTCTGACACTGTCTGAAAAAGGGAGAAAGAAAAGGAAGTTTGAGGAAGTTATTGAATAAATGACTGACAAACTATTTTATGCAATCAGATTGTCAGCACTGAACAGAATTAGCACTAAGCAATGCATTAGTATCACTGTTCTCTACTCTAGGTTGTTGCAGCCAGTTCTCATTCAGTGCTCTAGTTCAGTCAGCCTTTGGGAAAGCCTCACAACAAACTAGCTAGGCTCAGAGAAAAGGAGGCAGGGCTGCTTCCTAAGGAGTTTGACTTGGTTATGCTTCTGTTACAGCATTTTTTACACACCATCTTTGTAAAGTCCTACTGTTGCAGTAATACACTGAGTCCAATACAACTCCTACAGCTTGACAGCATCTGTTTTGCAGACTGTACTACAGCTCTCCATGCCCAGTGTTACTGGGCTGCCAAGAGCCAGTGCTGTCTTCTTTCCTCAGGAAACCAAATGCTTTAACACAAGAAAACTCTTCTATGTATCACTAACACACTGGCACCTAAATCATTATCCTGTCCATAGCCACACACACCTAGCAGTCAAAGAGAAGAGACCAGAACTGAAGACACCAGCAAGACATTGAGCCTGAGTGGAAATTACCAAAGAATAGTAGATATATGGCAAGAAAATACACACTCAGCAACACTCAGAATCAATTGTGTACTGTCTTTTCCAGGGGCAGGAATTGCATGAAAACCTTCTGTTCAACAACATTCAGGGCTGATGACATATTATATAGGAAAAAAAAACCCAAAACCAAACCACAATAACAACCTCAAATCACCAGATTATTAAATGTAATTAAATGAAAATATAAAGACAAAACAGGAAAAGAGTCACATGTCATACAGAGGGTAACTGCAAAAAAAGCTGTTAAGAATAAAAAACCCACAAGTATGTGTGCTGAAACCAAACTTAACCTTGTACCTTCTGCTACAACATTAACAAAAAAACATAAACAGATGTTCATGAAGACATGTTCTAGGCCAGTTGTAATGCAAACTGATCTGAATCAAGCAGCCCAACTGCTTTATGTATCACCTGAAATAATTACAGACTTCATGTAAGTTTTCTCTTTGCTGAGCCCAGACTGCCAAGCTAGAAATTCTTGACCTACACAAGAATCTTAGCATCTAAGAAACAGCCATAAATCAGTCTGAAAAGTTACTAGAATTATCTTTAGGACAAAAGAAGTAAATAACCTGGTGCAGCATGGATTCAATTGTTTCTGCTTATGAAATACAGTCCTTATAGCAAGAAATACACTGGGAGATGCAAAACCAGAAGGAAATGATTTACAGTAGCCTAAAATATCAGCCTTGACTATCACACAGTTTTTGTAAGTTTGTTTTTCCCCATGCCTTAGGCATATTGCCAACATCAGACCAAAAAACAAGTTGAAGGTAATCACACAGACATGTTGCCCAGATTACCAATGGAAATTATAAATGATGATAATTACTTTCCAGAGAGAAAGAATCAAGTACTACTTTAACCTGGTCCATTACTTTTTTTCATACTCAACTTGAATTGCTACATAGATTCTGGCAAAGATGGAACAAATTAGCTCAAAATATGTAAGTCACTCAGGGTCCTGATTTTCCCCATTTCCTATGGTTTCAGGTCCTCTAACTTTTGTTTGTCTGAGCTGAGCTATAGCCATGTAATAAGACGGCTCCTCTGGTACTAGTTGCTGACAAATTGACCTAGAACTACTTAAATAAATGAGTTTAAATGGTTATTCTCAAGGGGAAAATGGGCTTGTCTGATTGAATTCCTTATAATTCCATCTTGTTATGTCATAACATAAAATTCCTAGCACATACAGAGATACCCAAGGGGGAGTGGTATGCAGGAAAACCTGCTACAGTTGCTCTAAGGGACCGTTTTCATACAGTTATATTGCTGCCTCAGCTCTTCTGTTCAATATTACTGCAATCTCTGAATGAACTTCCAGAAGTCAAAACAGTATGGAGAGCTGCTTATTTGTATCATTGTTTCACAGAAGCAGAGAATGGTTGAGGTTGGAAGGGATTTCTGTAGGTCATCTAGTCCAATCCCCTCCTCAAGCAGGGTCACCTACAGCTGACTGCCCAGGACCATGTCCAGGCATCTTTTGAATAGCTCCATGGATGAAGACTCCACAAGCTCTACAGGCAATCTGTGCCAGTGCTCAATCACCCTCACAGCAAAAATGTGTTCCCTAACATTCAGATGGAATAGCCTGTTAGTATCCCTTGCCTCTTGTCACTGGACACCACTGAGAAGCACTTGGCTCCATCTTCTTTACACTTTCAAATATGTCCACATTGATGAAATTCTACCTTGAGCCTTCTTTTCTCCAGGCTAAATGGTCCCAGCTGTCTCAGCCTTTCCTCACAGGAGAGATGCTCTCATTCCATAATCACCTCAGTGAGTCTTTGCTGGGCTGTCTCCAGTAGCTTTCTGTCTCGTACTGGGGAGCCCAGAGGTGGACAAAGCACTCCAGGTAATACAATCTTATCAGTGCCTAGTAGAGAGGAAGGCTCAGCTCCCTTGACCTGCTGGCAACACACCTCCTAATGCAGCCTAAGATAGTGTTAAGTGCCATTCCACTGATGGTTCCTGTTCAACTTGGTGACCCCAGGACCCCCAGGCTCTTCTAGGTAAAGCTGCTTTGCAGCCAGGCAGTTGTCAGCACACAGTGCATGAGGTTGTTCCTCCCCAGACAGAGGACTCTGCACTTTTCCTTTGGTGAACTGCATGAGATCCTTTATCAGCCCATTGCTCCAGGCTGTTGAGGTCCCTCTGGATGGTAGCATGACCTTCTGATGTATCAGCCACTCCTCCCAGTTTTGTTTCATCAGCAAACTTGCTAAAGGTACACTGTTTCATCAACCACATCACTAATGAAGATGTTAAACAGAACAAGACCTACTACTGACCTCTGTGAAACTAACCATTTCTACCAATAAAGTTTTCACTTAAGTCAAAACCAAAAACAGAGCCCACAGTAGTGTAGTACTAGTTAAACAAAGCACATGACTGGTCTGATGATCACTGCACAGATAGCTGCTCATGAGCTTTTTAATGCCTTTCAGCATCACAGATTTTGTTTGTGGTTTTCATTAGATAGGATTTGAGAGACTAAAACGTGCATGAAATGCTCATCTTCAGAATACATTGTGAGACACAAAAGGATGGAAAAGATTTAAGATGGGTTTAAGTGCTCACTATGAAAGGAAATGAAGCAGCTTCAGGGTTATCTACAGGTTTTGGTAGAGAGATGCTTCATCTTCTATATTCTGCTATAACAATGCAGCAACATTCCATAGTATCATAGAATTGTCAGGGTTGGAAGGGACCTTAAAGATTATCTCGTGCCAACCCCTGTGCCTGCCATGGGCAGGGACACCTGGCACTAGAGCAGCTTGCTCCCAGCCCCAGCCAGCCTGGTCTGCAACACTGCCAGGGCTGGGGCTGCCACTACCTCTCTGGGCAACCTGGCACAGTGGCTCAGCACCCTCCTGGGGAACAACTTCTGCTTAACAGCCAACCTAAATCTCCCTTCCTCAAGCTTGCATCCACTTCCCCTAATCCTATCGCTACCTGACATCCTAAAAAGCCCCTCACCAGCTTTCTTGCAGGCCCCCTGCAAATCCTCGAAAGCCACAAGAAGGTCTTGAAGCTGTATATTCAAAACCAAGGCTTCTATAAGTTGTCCTGGATATCTTTTGAGAGGACACAATAAATTTAGGATTCTGTTTCACAATGCCATTCAGCACATACCTGAACTGTTGAAATAAACCACAATTCTCCTGAACTGCAATGTCCACAAGGTAGAGAAATACAATAGTTCTGGCTGAGATGGATTAGGAGCAGCAGGATAGGAGCTCTTTCCTTCAGTAATGAAGCTACACTGCAGGAGGAAAAGTGAGAAAGTTTCAGGAACAGAAAAACAACTTGTAATGGCTATCAGGAAAGGAGAAGGGAAACCTAAGGAAGAGACTGGAGCAAATCTGTCCACAATCTTAATGACTGCTTTGCAGGCCAGATCAAAATGTTCTAGGACAACTGAAAACCAGTCCAAATTTTAAAGAGCCTTGTAGAGCTTTTAACAGCAGAATCCACAAGTAACAGAATCAATGACAGCATTAATGAGCAGTGCTATGGACAGACAGAAGATGGAACTAGGACAAAGAGATAAAAGTTGGCTCCTTCACATTTCGGAAAGTACATTTTATTCTTGTTTTCTTAGTTCTAATACTTAAATAACCATGACTGATAACTATGCTTGGTCAAGCTGGGGAAGTATTAGACGCAAAGAGAGGAAAGTGTCTATAAAAAGCTCTACCTTCTTTCAAGAGCTGTAGCCTGACCTACTCTAAAATATTTTGCAATAATCTGAATAGTGTGAAAGCTGCACCTTTAAACACACAAACTGTCAGCTCTTAAAGACAGAAACTATCCAGGTAAGTGAGGTGTCATTTTTCCTTTGAGTGCAGTTAAGGAATGTCAGCTGTCCATCAGAAAATTAGACTGTCATGCTTGCATAGTTCTGTTTGTTTGACTGAAACTAAAGGCAATGATCATATAAGGCAAAAGGACCACATTTTAATTATGTTACATCAGGAAGCAATCAAAGAAAGTCCACTTAAAGGAGCAGATTTGTTCCTATTGCAAATGGTTCTAAGCTCACAGAAGCTTATGATTTTGGTATTCAAACCAACAAGCATTTGAACACAAACCTAGCTGTACTGAACTTAATAGTTCATTTAGTTTATGAATCATTTCCTCAACATCAACAGCATTACTGACATGGCTTATAGAGCAACTCTCTGCATTATAAGCAACCCCACAGAACACTACCATCAGTGTGCACTAGGGACATGTTTCAAACAGACAGGTCACAGAAATTCTGATAAGAATCCTCCTGTATACCAAAGCCTGATCAATTTGTTCATTCTTCACACAGTGGCAGTACAGGAGGGTCTGCAGTATTAAACTAGCACCTCCTGTCATTTAATTGTTTTAGGCTTTTCTTCCTATTTGGCTTCATGGGTGCTGATCTCAGCTTTAACCTCCTTTGTTCAAACCAGAAAATCACCGAGTAAAGAAAGGTATCTTCTACCCTTCCTCAAAGTGTAGAAGGTGCACACAACTAGAAGATCCAGATAGCACTTAAAGAAAAGCAACAAAGTGTTACTGTTCAAAACCAGTTTGTGAGCAACAGGTAAAAACTCTTGTCTTGCTGCTTATTGTGGCCTTCCAGAATCTCCAGGGGGGCTACAAGAGGGTTGGGGAAGGACTTGTTAGGATGTCAGGTAGTGATAGGACTAGGGGAATGGATACGAGCTCGAGGAGGGGAGATTTAGGTTGGATGTTAGGAAGAAGTTGTTCCCCAGGAGGGTGCTGAGCCACTGGCCCAGGTTGACCAGAAAGGTGGTGGTAGCCTCAGCCCTGGCAGTGTTGCAGGCCAGGCTGGCTGGGGCTGGGAGCAAGCTGCTCTAGTGCCAGGTATCCCTGCGCATGGCAGGGGGGTTGGGAACTAGATGATTTTTAAGGTCCCTTCCAACCCTAACAATGCTGTGATTCTATGAACTGTGTTAACTTTCTCTGTAGATGAAGATAGGTATTAAGTCATAGCAATTCTGTGCATGTCTACATTTTCATGGCTAACAGATGACCTTCAGAAAGACACTAACATTCCTCAAGACTAGATGCATAAGACTGACTACCCTGAAAAACATGAAAACTGTATTTTCTAGTGAACTGTACAAAGACCTGCAAATTCTGAATAAAGATAGTAGACACAGAATAAGGATGGTAATAATACAGAATACAAATACAGAATGGTGCTGTATTATCCTCAGAACTTGAGCTCCCACTTCTTTCAAGCAAAGTAAGGGCTAACATGTAATTTATGGCCAGGCTTCGTGAACGCAGCTCCAGGGAAAGCTCCATCCACACTCTTCCCAAGCGCTTTTTCCAATCGCTGCTGGCTGCAAAGGCCAATTTGGGACAGACAAGAGCAGTTGCAAAAGGCACAGCACAAGGACTCCTCAGGAGGTAGAAGCTGCAAGACACGATTCTTGCTATGCTGTCTTTTCTCCTCCAGAGTGATCCTGTGTGCCTGCTCCAAACCATCAGCTGCATTCAAACTAGTGTGTGTGCAGAGCTCCTGAGTGGAGGCCAGAGGAGAGCAGTTCAGGGGAGCAATGTGGCCAAGGCTGAGCTGTTGTTTCAGGGAGTCCTTGCATCTCCTCTTCGGGGCTCCTCTCTTGCCACAGCCAGGGGCAAGTTGCCCACAGAGCATGAGCTTAGGCAGGCAGGAGTTCTTCATCCTGGAGCCGTGNATGCATACATCTAATTAATTAGTCGATTTATGTCTGTCAGGTTGACAGTACACGTCTGGTATTTCTTCTTGTAACAGTAGCTATTGTATACACCAAAAGTACACAGATATCCAGCTAACGTAAGATTAGCAAGAGCTAAAATCAACTGCAGTTACAAATTCTCTCTACTAAAGATTATTCAGCTGGAACCTGTTTTACTTTAGAGGTTTTTTTGGTATTTATTACAAAGCATATAAAAGTAATCCAATTGTAATAGAGATTCATAAACTAACTGAAGGTTTCAAATTGCATAATTGCCTTAAATCACTTCAAAAAGTGTTTTCTATTCCAGAATCCTTCTTTGAATGTGAAATGTTACTCCAACATGGCTGAGGTGTCTATTTATAACCAAATGTTTGTGTTTAATGGTCAAATGCAAAAAAGAGGAACTGAATGTTTAGTTTACTCTTGATTTTCATCCAATATTTTGTGTAATTTATCCTGAAATTCTAATTATATCCTCCTATAAAAGCACTGCAAACATGAAAACTGAGAGGAAAAAAAAAAAAATCTATTTGCTAGAGCTTTTTTCCTCCTTTTCCAAAGTAGAGAGATGCTTGTGGTCAAATTACTTAATGAAAAGAATTCAATGTGTCAGTGATCATTCCAACCAAGAAAACATGTCCATTTACAGTATTGTTTAATTATTTGTATAGTTGGTGACTGCATTAAATGGGTATTTGAGTGGGAAATATGCCAGATGAATAAAAACAACCTTCATGGGTGCCAAACATTAGCTATTCCTACAAAAAGAGCTAAAAGCATGCAAAAGCAATCTGCAAAATGACATGCAGCTATTGTAACTACAGGCCTCTTAGGCAATGTCCACAGCTGATATGAGTATTTTTAAGAAAGCAATGCCAATAAAATATACCAAGAGTCATTATCCACTATGTCATCATCCAAGCTTATACTCAAGCACAGCAATATCTATGTATTATAACTCAGCAAGGATATGAAAATTCACAGAAGAAATCTCCAGTTTATGATGAAGTAGATGAAAAATAATGTTAGCTGTGCAGTTCAACAGCCTTCTAGCAGTTGCAGAAGAAAGATGAATAGAAGTTCATTCCTGGAGTGCATTGATGACAACTTCCTCCTCCAAATGGTAGAGGAACCAACCAGAAAGGGAGCTTTGCTAGACCTTGTACTCACCAACAGAGATGGGCTGGTGAGCAATGTAAAACTTAATGGGAGACTAGGCTGCGGTGACCATGACACTGTAGAATTCAGAATTGTTAGGGCAGTGAGAAAAGTGCAAAGTAAGCTCATGGCACTTTAAAAGGGCAGACTTTAGTCTCTTCAAAGAAATTAAAAATGGGCCCGAATAGGATGCACCCGAGAGTGCTGAGGGAGATTGAAGAGGTCATTGCTAGGTCACTCTCCATAATCTTTGAGAGGTCCTGGAGAACAGGAGAGGTGCCTGAAGACTGGAGGAAGGCCAAAGTTATCCCAATCTTCAAAAAGGGCAAAAAACATGACCTGGGTAACTCTAGGCCAGTCAGCCTCATCTCCATCCCTGGAAAGGTGATGGAACAGCTTGTTCTTGCCACCATCTCAAATCATTTGGAGGAAAGGAGGCTTATCACGAGAAGTCAACATGGATTCCCTAAAGGGAAGTCCTGCTTGACTAATCTGATAGCCTTTTATGATGGCATAACTAGATGGAGAGATGAGGGGAAGGCAGTGGATGTGTTTTTTCTTGACTTTAGCAAAGCTTTTGATACTGTCTCCCATGGTATCCTCATTGCCAAACTTAAGAAGTGTGGATTGGGAGACTGTGGTGTGAGATGGATTGGGAACTGGCTGAAAGACAGAGCCCAGAGAGTTGTGGTTGGTGGAGCAGTGTCTAACTGGAGACCTGTGACTAGTGGTGTGCCCCAGGGGTCAGTGCTGGGGCCAGGACTGTGCAATATCATCAATGATCTGGATGAAGGGGGAGAGTGTTCCCTCAGCAAGTTTGCAGATGATCCCAAGCTTGGAGCAGTGGCTGGCACACCAGGAGCTGTGCTGCCATCCAGAGTGACCTGGACAGGCTAGAGACATGGGCAGGGAGAAACTTAATGAAATTTAACAAGGGGAAGTGTAAAGTACTGCATCTGGGAAAGAACAAGCCCATGGATCAGTACAGACTGGGAACTGATCTGTTGGAGAACAGCCCTGGGGAAAAAGCTCTAGGAGTGCTGGTGGCTAGGAGGATGCCCATGAGGCAGCAATGTGCCCTTGTGGCCAAGAGGCCAATGGCATCCTAGGATGCATTAAGAGGAGCGTGGCCAGCAGAGCCAGAGAGGTTCTTCTCCCCTCTCCTGTGCCCTGGGGAGGCCTCCCCTGGAATGCTGTGTCCAGTTGTGGGCCCCTCAGCTCCAGAAGGATAGGGAGCTGCTGGAGAGAGTCCAGCACAGGGCCAGCAAGATCCTGAAAGGAGTGGAGCATGTGCCCTAGGAGGACAGGCTGAGAGAGCTGGGTCTCTTCAGCCTGGACAAGAGGAGACTGAGAGGAGACCTCAGCAATGCTTAGAAATCTGTGAAGGGTGAGTGTGAGGAGGAGAGAGCCAGGCTCTGCTCAGTGGCATCCAATATTAGGACAAGAGGCAATGGGAGCAAGTTGGAGCACAGGAGGTTTAGTATTAAGCTGAGGAGAAACTTCTTTCCAGTGCAGGTGCCAGAGCACTGGCCCAGGCTGCCCAGGAGGCTATGGAGTCTCCTTGTCTGGAGGCATTGCAGAGCTGCCTGGACACATTGCTGTGTGAGCTGGTCTAGGTGATCCTGCTCTGGCAGGGGGGTTGCACTAGATGATCTTTCTAGGGCCCTTCCAACCCCTAACATTCTATGATTCAAAGATCTGCTTAGTAGGATAGAACGGGACAAAGCCATGAATGGGAAAGGAGCCCAGGAAAGCTGGTCCTTTTTCAAAGATCATCTCCTGCATTGGGACCAATGTGTCCCAATAAAGAGGAAGGCAGGCAGAAGTGCTAGGTGTCCTGCATGGATGAGCAAGGAACTCCTGGACACACTTAGGGTTAAAAACAAAGCTTACAGAGAATGGAAACAAGGAGAGATGACCTGGGAGAAGTACAGAGAAGTAGTCAGAGAAGCAAGGGATCAGGTTAGGAAAGCCAAAGCACTGAGAGAATTGGATCTAGCAAGGGGGGTTAAGGACAAGAAGAAAAATTTCTATAGGTATGTCAATAAGAGGAAGATTAGGGAAAATGCAGGCCCACTCCAGAAGGAAATGGGTGAGCTGTTCATCCAAGATGCAGAGAAGGCCAAGGTACTCAATAACTACTTCACCTGTGTCTTCATGGGCAAAGACTCTGGTCGCCCCCTCCATGTTACAGAGGCCAAAGACAGGGACTGGGAAAGGGAAGATCCTCCCACTGTAGACGAAGAACAGGTTCAAGACCACCTAAAGAACCTGAAGGTGAACAAGTCCATGGGACCAGATAGGATTCACCCGTGGCTCCTGAAAGAGTTGGTGGATGAAGCTGCAAAGCCACTGTCCATCATATTCAAAAAGTCATGGCAGTGTGGTGAAGTTCCCACTGACTGGAAAGGGGGAAACAACCCGTTTTCAAACATGGAAAAACAGACCACCCAGGGAAATACAGGCCAGTCAGTCTCACCTCTGTGCCTGGCAATATCATGGAGCAGATCCTCCTGAAGGCTCTGCTAAGGCAAGCAGATAATAAAGGGGTGATTGGTGACAGCCAACATGGCTTCACCAAGGGCAAGTCCTGCCTGACCAATCTGGTCTTGAAGAGAGAAGATTTAGGTTAGACAGTAGGAAAAAATCCTTTCCTGTGAGGGTGGTGAGATGCTGGAACAGGTTGCCCAGGGAAGTTGTGGCTGCCCCATCTCTGGAAGTGTTCAAGGCCAGGTTGGATGTGGCCCTGAGTACCCTGATCTAGTAGAAGGTGTCCCTGCCTGTGTAGGGGGGTTGGAACTAGATGATCTTGAAGGTCCCTTCCAAACCTAATCATTCTATGATTTTATGATTCATTCTCAGAAGTCAACTACTGCAGACCTCAATTAAAGGCAGGAGCTTGGGATATGCAGCAATGAATCAGAACTTTGATTCTTCTGGTTGCCAGCAGTGGTTGAGACTGGAGGCCTCTGGGCAAGGAACCACAATGTTTTTAATGAACAGCAGTTGGCTCAAAGTTCTTGGCCTAAGTTCTAAAACACAAGGCTTCCATTCCCCATGAGCCTTCCCTATCATCTATTTTAACTATGGATAACTTCATTACCCTTATTTTAAAACCTTTTCTTTAAAGCCCTGATTTAAAGCCTGGCTCAGTGATAAAGAGAATTCCACTGGCTAAATACAGATGCCACAAAGAAACATGAATGTTACAAACACCATCATTTAGAATCATAGAATCATTTGGGTTGGAAGGGACCTCTGGAGCTCATCTAGTCCAACCCCCCTGCAGTGGCCAGGGACATCCCCAGCTACATCAGCTTGCCCAGAGCCCTGGCAAG
>VWZO01012136.1:88069-98219 GCA_013396975.1 Bucco capensis
CAGTGCTGCTGTTGATATCATTTATAAAAATATTAAACAGTACAAGCTTGCAAACTTATTGGCACCAACACAGTTCTCCAAGTTGGTGATGTTATCCCAGACCTCCACTTTTGTATTTTCTTTGCAATATTAGGATTCTTTGTATACAATCTATTAAAATCACCTACATGATTTTCTTCACCATATGCTTGTGTTGTCATATGTATTTTTATATAGATTGAATGCAACCAAATAGTAGGTCAGCTGCACAAAAAAAACCCCACAAAAGCAGCTCCTCTATCAATTCAAACAGCCACAGGTAACCCAGAAATGATCCACAGGCCAGGAAATACCAGATCAAAAATCTCTCTACAAACATGGGAGGGGGGCAGGGAAGCAAAATTGCTAGAGGGAGTGAGTTCCACAGCTGGAGTTTCTCAAGTAACCATCCTCCTTCAACTCACCCTTCCCTCTCCACATTTACACCCCACTGCTCCCCTCCACATGCCTGCACAAAAAGTACCCTGGACGTCTTGAAAATATTAGGCTAAAACATCTGATATAAGTCAGATGTTCCTCAGTGGAGTAGTTACTATGGGGGTTGGGGTTTTTTTTTGAGCAAGTAAATTAAAAATTAATTTTAGACTTGCTCATCTTTATTTCACTTATCAGTCTTCTCCATGTTTAACATTTCCCATCATACCAGAGCCACAACCTGTTTCCCTAACTTGGACACTGCTCTTTATTTTCTTTATGGGAGCTTCCCCAAAAGTTAAGTCTTAAGGAAAGAGGGACATCACAGGGAACTACATGCTGGTCATTCACTTGCATCCCAGGAAAAATCACAGAGCAAGGCCTCTTGGAAGCCCTCCAACCTGATATCTCTATGATTTCCATCTAACTCTGTAGCCTCCACAAGAAACAGGCATCAGGTCCCCACACAAGCTCTAAAAGTGCAAATGGTCTCTCCTTTTTCTTACCTGCAACATCATTTTAGGAACAGTTGTTCTGGAATATCAAATCCTAATCATTCCAAAATGATGCATCTGCAACTGGAGTCATGTCAAGGCCTCTGACTTGCTCCTGTTTGAGGGTAAATTACTGAAACACAAAGAAACAAACCTTAAAACTGAAAAACACATTAAAACGTGGCCATCAAGACAATGTGGGAGACAAAGGAAGCTAACTTTTGAGTTTTCTAGTCCATGGCACAGATAAATTAACTGTTGCATTATTTACCTTAGATATGCCTTTTCCTTTTAATATAAGAGGTGTTTTTGTTTTCTCTCTCGTGTCCATGACTGGACAATTACATTTCTCTTGAATATAACTTAAAATTCCTGTAATTAAAGGTGTTTGAGCTACAACCCAGTTGTACTAGCCCAAGTTCAAAGTACAATAACTCACTCTATCTTCACACATTTGAATATACACTCAAACCCTGCAAATTCTAATGTTAAATGAAATATTACAATACCAAGTGTAACATGACCAACCAATTACTAGTAAAGATGTTTAAAATTACAACAATTACATATTAGAGTAAATAGAACATCAAGCACACTGGCATGTTACTTTAAACTGATACTTGAACACTCAGGAAAAAAAGTTGTTCACAATTAAAAATATGCATGGAATGCTGCTCCAACACACCCAAAGTAGTGATCTGAGTTGGAAAACTACCACTGGGAGAGGGGAAAGCGAGAAAAAAGGGAGAGGGTACAGAGGCAGGCTCCCAAGCTGCTAAAGGGCTTAGAACATTAAGCCTGAGGAGGAAAGACTAAGGGATCTGGGCCTGGTTAGCCTGGGAAAGAGGAGATGGAGGGGAGACCTCCTGGCTCTCTAGAACTACCTGCAGGGAGGTTGTAGAGAGGCAGGGACTGGTCTGTTCTCCCTAGTGGAGAGTGATAGGACAAAGGGAAATGGAATGAAATTGCACCAGGGGAGGTTCAGGCTAGATATTAGGAGGAATTTCTTTGCTGCAAGGGTTGTGAGCCATTGGAACAGGCTGCCCAGGGAGGTGCTTGAGTCCCCATCCCTGGAGGTGTTTAAGAGGCAGGTAGATGTTGCATTGTTGGGCATCATTTAGCAGGTTGCTAGGGCTAGGACAAAGGCTGCACTGATGATCTTCAAGGTCTCTTCCAGCTGGAACTGTTCTAGGATTCTGTAACAGCACACTAATTTAACACCCTCCCAAAAGAGTAGTATTTATGTTTGAGGCTAACTCAGATGTTTTTAAAACAGAAGCATAGTCCTTATAGTATATATAGTCTCTCTATATAGTCTGTCTATATATTCTATATACATAGTCTACATATAATATATACATAGCTACAATAGTAACACAGAGAGCTTGCCATCTTGCATTGCAGTGCAACTGCAACTTCAACCCTTATGCACCCTAAGTTATCTTCTAATTGTTAAAGCTCAAGGTCCAGAGCAGGGCCACGAGGATGCTCAGAGGCTGGAGCACCTCTGCTATGAGGACAGGCTGAGAGAGTTGGGATTATTCAGTCTGGAGAAGAGAAAGATCCAAGGAGACCTTCTTATGGCCTTCCAGGATCTGCAGGGGCTACAAGAGGGCTGGGGATGGACTTGTTAGGATGTCAGGCAGTGATAGGACTGGGGGAATGATCCAAGCTTGAAGAGGATTTAGGTTGGATGTTTGGCAGAAGTTGTTCCCCAGGAGGGTGCTGAGCCACTGTGCCAGGTTGCCCAGAGAGGTGGTGGCAGCCCCAGCCCTGGCAGTGTTGCAGGGCAGGCTGGCTGGGGCTGGGAGCAAGCTGCTCTAGTGCCAGGTGTCCCTGTCCTGGGCAGGGGGGTGGCACTAGAGGAGCTTTAGGGTCCCTTCCAAGCCTGCCAATTCTGTGATTGTATGAAATCTTTCACTCAAGGAAGAATGACAAAATTACCGTAAGACAGTAAAAGCCCTGAAGCAGTATAGGTAGATTTCAGTTCACACAACAGGTTCATATTTCTCAATGATATTGGAGAACATTTTTAGAACTAGCACTACAATTAGTCATATTCCATATTAGTAAAACTGCTTCATTCAGCCAACCTGTTTCAAGGGCATCATCACACCTGGTCCTGTGCAAACTTAGAAAAGATCAGCAACAATCAAGTAAAATATAGTCTTGAAGAGGGAAAAACACAGAATTCATCAATAATTTAATTTCTAGAGTCAATGATTCTTTAACAAGTATACTCAAGTACTACCACTCTCCAGAAAATGATCATTTCCACTAGCACCTTTAAAAAATATCCAAAGTATGCAAAACATAGAAGTGTTTCAGTAAAATAGTTTTGAGTTACAAGTTAGGAAACATAGTACTGGGGACATACTAAGTTTTGGTTTCACTCAGAAATGACCTGAGTGCTTTATTATAAAACCTATCCCAAACACTCTTCCTTACACTATATTATATTAATATTATATTATATAAATATTACCATATTATATAAATATTAATATTATATTATATAAATATTAATGTTATATTATTAACATAGTAATATTATTAATATTTTATTAACTTTGGAAATTAAACTTCTTTCAATGATAGTGCTAATAAGCTGAAATTTGCTAAGGACAATGCACTGAACTGAAATAATGATACCTAAGGAGTTAAAGTGCAAATCTGAGTATGGAAAGTTCTGAGGTTTTCTTCATGGAATGTAAAGAACATTTTTGACACTAGATATATAGACATGTACATGGATGACACCTAGCTTTTGCCCTGTTGAAAAAACAAACAAGCACTTACTTTCTAGAGTTTAGCTCATCCAAGAAAAAGGGAATGTAATGATGCATATTATTTTATAGCTTTCCTCCCTTGCTTCTATAAACCTTTTCTTCCTGTGAAGCCCAGTTCGACTTGGGACAGCAGATATAAGTCACAAATAAGCAATGCCTCTGGGAAACTGCATGAAAAGAAGCACTTTAAGAAATGGGGAAAAAAAACCCAAGCAAAATAGAGATTGGTATTCAGACTCTTGTTTGACTTTAGCTATTTTGCTTGCCTGTGTTAAGCACCTAGTCATCTCTTGGACATTTGTTCCAAATAAGGCTCCTTCTCCACTTCTGTTTCCCCGGAAATACTGATTCTGCCTGTTAAAAAAGACATTTTTATCTTTTATTCAGTAGCACATCCCAAATGTATTCCTATTCCTTTTCTTGTAAATCCAAAAACTGTTAGACTATTGAAACAGATATATTAGAACTTTTAAAGCATGTAACAGCACAGATTTTTGCTCTACTGAAAGCTATTACTGCATAATACCAGACCATGCCAAACATTCAGCATCACCATAATTGAAACACTCATATATTGGTACCCATTGCCTGCAGCAGAACACTGAAAATCCTTACTCTGAACACTATCAAAGCTTGCATAGAATCCTAGAATGGTTTGGGTTGGAAGGGACCTCTGGAGCTCATCTAGTCCAACCCCCCTGCAGTGGCCAGGGACATCCCCAGCTACATCAGCTTGCCCAGAGCCCTGGCAAGCCTCACCTGGAATGCCTCCAGGGATGGCAACTCAACCACCTCCCTGGGCAACCTGGGCCAGTGTTCCACCATCCTCATGGGGAGGAACTTTTTCCTAGTATCAAGTCTAAATCTACTCTTCTCCAATTTCAAACCATTGCCCCTTGTCCTTTCCCTGCAGGCCTTTGCAAACAGGCCCTCTGCAGCCTGCTTGGAAGTTCCCTTTAGGTCCTGGAAGGTCACTAGTAGTTCCCCTGAAGCCTTCTCTTCTCCAGGCTGAACAATCCCAGCTCCCTCAGCCTGTCCTCAGAGCAGAGGTGTTCCAGCCCCTGAGCATTCTCATGGCCTCCTCTGCACCTGCTCCATCAGCTCCATGTCCTTTCTGTGTTGAGGGCTCCAGAGCTGGACACAGTATTCCAGATGAGAATCAGGTGTCTCACCTTGCTGAGCTCTTCCTTCAGCACAAAAAGGTAATGAAGAGACATTTTCTCACTCCAGACAAAGTATCTGGAGTTCTAAATAAAGCAATTTAACATGAATAATGTTCAGACTTGACACACTGCTATCTTAAAAACTGAGTTCTCTTTGGGAAAATGTGATAGAAAATCCTGGAGTCAATAGGAATTAATATCTTTTATATTTGCTGGATATTCTTCCAACTTCCAGTTACTCCTGTAACTATAAAAAGCTGCAGAACAACAACTCCATCATTATCTTCTGAAGCACTCAGGCTGAAGTTATAACTTCATACCTACCTGCTCATCTTTGTGCTTCCATGCAGTTTCCTTCAGGCTTCACATTAAAAAAAAACCCCAAGTATTTAGATCTTTCAGAGATGTTAAATTTCATGAATAAAATAGTTCAGGATGTGTTTTTTTTTTCCATCAATATCTATTGGTTTTAATTCTGTTTTGCACATGCACTGAAGGTATATTTCCATTGACCAAACTTCAGGTATGTTTAAATTAATCCATGGCAGAATTCATAAACATATTATACCCATAAACATCCACTAAAATTTTGATCAGGAGCTATTTTTCATCATGTTAGCATCCACAGATGATTTTAAATAAGGGAAGAAACCTGCCCTCTAATCAGAGCACAGAAGAACATTTATTTTCATTTCACAGCAACATGATTGTGGTTGATTGTTTCAAATGGTTTCATTTGTTGAAATTTTGTTTTATTTTGTTTTGTTTTTGTTTTAAATTTTGAATATTTGTTGAAATTGTTGAAATTTTAAATTGAATAATAAATCCATGAAGATGATGTCCATAAACACATGATCTGTCCTTAAAAATTTCTTCTGACAGCAAGTTCCTTAAGAATGAGAAGGAATATACTTGAATTAGCAGAGGTGTCAGTGAAGTATTCACTGACATCATCACTACCTTCCATTATCTGCTCAGTGGATAATTAGGGGTTTGCTTTCTTTAAATAAACACACTTTCAAATGTCTAGTTACTAAATCCTTCTGTAATAGTTAAAAGGTAATTTTGAAGTCTTTTTAAAAAAGATTGGTAAGTTAGAATGTATTTTGGAGAGCAGAATGATGTCCAAAATATCCTCCTACAGTAGCATGGAATTCTTCAGCACAATGCAGGCACCAGCTCTTGCACAGCCTTCACTAAGTCCATACATTTGTTTTTTTCTCCTCTCTCATGATCTACATTATTGGCTGATTACTGCTCCATTTATGAACACAAATGCAGTATTGACCATGAATGCAATTTTGAAGCAGCCAAGACAGCTTCACTAAAAAGGAAATCACCTTCCCTTCAACAAGACCAAGGTTTTTCCAAACCTTTACAGGTGGATATGGTTCCATGCACAGTCATTAGCTCCAGAAACTTCTCAGTAACAGAATAAGTTGCTTAATGACACAAATACTATTGTGATGCTCTGCATGCACTTCATTTTCTAAGCCTTTTTGTGCTGCTTCCTTTTCCAAATGCAGTGGGTTCAAGATGCCTGATGTCTGCTTCCCAGCTCTGCTGGATATCATTACACACTGAAGATTTATGTTCAACTTCAAACCAAATGCAAGTTTCACACTCTTTAAGTAGGGATGCCCACAAGCATATTGTTCTTTGGAGAACAACTCTCTGGCTCCATAGATGTAACTTGGACAGAGAAGTTCTGCTCTTCTGCAGCCCATGCCCGATCCAGATCCACAAGTCCCATACACTGCTTCCCTAAAATGAGAGCAAAAGAGAGCATGGAGACTCTGAAAATGTAGAAGCAGTACCAGAAACATGCACTACAATAGGCAATGTTAGGAAAACATATCAGTAAGTCATCTAAAAAATAAGTTCCAAATCTACTTGAACTATCCTAATCTGCTTTACTTCACCTAGACAGTCACTAATAGTTCTAAACCATATCTGTGACTTGTAACCCTCATCTAGCAAAGATCTTGAGAATGCTCATTAACTCTTTATATTTGGAGAAAGATATAAGGCATTTTTAAGTATTCTTAAAAAATATTTTTAAGTATTCTCAAATCCTCCAGAAAAATCCATGCATTAGGTACTGGAAGGTCACTAGTAGCTCCCCTGAAGCCTTCTCTTGTCCAGGCTGAACAATCCCAGCTCCCTCAGCCTGTGCTCAGAGCAGAGGNTTGTAATGAAACAAAAGGATTTATCTCTTCACTGAAGTTGCATAAATTCAGTGGTAATTATCAAATACAATTTCCAAGGCAATCCTAAAATACTCCTAAAGCAACAGAACAAGTCACTTTGTCACCATTTAGAATAGAAAAGACAAAGTCTCCACCACTTTTCATTAAATGAAACCTACAGAGTTTTCTCAATCCCTGATCATAGTTTGCACAAAATTAAACAAACCAAAATATCTCACCATGGCTCTAAGACTGAGCTGATTCAATCTTCATTATTATTTGCAAACAAAAGTTAGAAGGACCCCAACAAGATTCCCATAAAAGCAGTTTCAAAGCTGCAACAGAACACTGAAATGGGAATGAGCTGCACTGAAACAGATTGGTATTACAGGGAACTTAAAGAGAAAGGAATAATCTTTAAAGCAGAGAAAGCAATGATGTAGGGGAAAGGAGAGGAGTTAAGATTTATGTTTGATTTTCTGTCAAGGTAAAGCACATAAAAGTTAAATTTGTGGAAGAAAAATGCAGTTTCAGAGAAAGAGAACAGATAAAATATTTTTAAAACATTTTTTGGGTTCTTTTCCCATTTGTAGTCCACCTGGCAAGCAGCAGGAGACAATGTGGGATGCTGCACTGGCAACTGAACACTCCCCTTTTTCAACATTTTTTTAATCAAATACTGTCATGATAGCAAAAAAGTTAATAAATTTATCACAAAATAGTTATCTCAAGATCTGTATTATTTTCACTTTGTGCAGTGAGTGGAAGAAATACTTTGAATTCTTTAGATGAAACTTTTTAAAAACATTATGAGTATTCCCTACTATTGCCTCAAGATACTTTCTAAGTGTATCTGTCAAGCCAAGAATGCACAGTTATACCCTGAGAGTTCTGTCCTTTCTGACCTGGAAACTCATTTATAACTTCCATCAGAACATTAACAGACAGGAGGACAGAAATTTTACCCTTTTGTAAGTCCAAGAATACTAGAATATTGCACATACTGAAGACATGGCTTTGTTTATTCCAATTATTTGAAGTGTTAACTATATTGCTGTCCTAAGTAATGCAATTCCTGCTATGTTAATGATAGCTTCTTGTATTTCTTTTCCCCAGTAATCACTCACACCTGACCAAGTAACTAAAATCTCAGGGATCACCATCCTTTGCCTGTTAATTGCACAGAAATGACCCAACAGAAGGCAGCTGCTCTTACTCAGAAGAGCAATGAAGTACAAATCTGAAACAGAACTGATTACCAAAAGGTTACAAAAATGAGTCATGCACTGCTATAGCTATAACATAAGTTCCCCCACAATGGGAAGGTTGGTACTCCAGGTAAGGGTAAGCCTAACTGTGCTTGGCAAAGTCTCCAGATTATAAATATATAAAAATATTCACTATTTATAAAAGAATCCCAGAAAACCTTCTGGTTTGTGTTTTTTTCTAGAATTAGTATGATGCTCTTAATAATGAGATGGGCCAAAGAGGTTTGTATGCTCTTAAGCCTGCCTGTATCAAAGGTAGCTCTGCCTCTGCAATTTAGCCTTCTTATTTCCAGTGGCTGTAGGTGTTTGCCTTTCTAAGACAGTTATCACTAGTGATTACAAGCAGGACAAAGTAGGCACCCTGAAAATCACTACTATAACTAGCCTGTGCTATTAGGGTAAGACAGGCTGGCAATAGGAATTTAGTGAACTTTACCAAGATTTCATTCTTTTCAGAGAATGGTGACATAAAAAAGGTGAAGCAGCAAAAATCAGTAAAATGCACATTGAGAATTCTGAAACAAGAGTTCCTGTACCATAGTTCAGAGCAGCAAGAAATGAAATATAGAATCATAGAATCACTCAGGTTGGAAAAGACCCTTGGGATCATCAGTCCAACCATTAACCCTACTCTACAAAATTCACCCTACACAATATGCCCCAACACCACATCTAAACAACCCTTAACACATCCAGGGATGGTGACTCAAGCAGCTCCCTGGGTAGCTTAGTCCAGTGTCTGACCACTCTGTCTGTGAGAAGTTTTTTCCTACTGTCCAGTCTAAACCTCCCCTGTAGCAGCTTGAAGCCATTCCCTCTTGTTCTCTTGCTAATGACCTGTCAGAAGAGACCAGCACCAATCTTTTTACAATGTCCTTTCAAGTAGCTGTAGAGTGATGAGGTCTCCCCTTAGCCTCCTCTTCCTCCAACTAAACAGTGCCAGCTCTTTCAATCCCTCTTCATAACATTTGTTCTCCAGGCCCTTCCCCAGCTTCATTGCCTCCCCTGTACTCGCTCCAGCACCTCAGTATCTTTCTTGTATTGAGGTGCCCAAAGCTGAACATCCCAATTTTTCAAGTGTTACAGGAAGACAGTAACTTCATGTCCTGTTCATAAATGTGCTACTTCTTCCTTTACATATCAAGGTAAATTCATCAGTGAGAGAGTTGACACAACAGCTGCAGAAACTCATACCAGTTTGCCTGCGTTCAGGTGGCAGCTGAAGAGCTGTCTGATCTGCAAATCTGCACAGAATCATGTGCTCCTGGGGGGAAAAGAAAAGAAAAAGTAAATAAATCTGGTCCAGTAATATTTCCCTCTTTCAAACAAACTAAGAAAAAAATCTAATTAAATGTTTAAAAGTATCAAAACTTATATTTTTATATCTATATTAAAAAAAAAATCTGTGTGCCAATCCTAGCTTTGATACTGCTTTGGCTTGTAAATAAGTGTGTAAATCAAGTGTTTGTAATCACAATCATATTTCTGCTCATGAGTGTGGGGGTTTTTTTGCTAAAGTTTCCCTTAATTCTCTGCAGCAGTTGAATTGGATGCATCATGGCCAGGCTTCCTGAACGCAGCTCCAGGGAGGGCTCCATCCATGCTCTTCCCAAGTGCTTTTTCCAAGCGCTGCTGGCTGCAAAGGCCAATTTGGGACAGACAAGAGCAGTTGCAAAAGGCACAGCACAAGGACTCCTCAGGAAGTAGAAGCTGCAAGACACGATTCTTTCTACGCTGTCTTTTCTCCTCCAGAGTGATCCTGTGTGCCTGCTCCAAACCATCAGCTGCATTCAA